>JAUMHP010000045.1:4943848-4968092 GCA_032361065.1 Enteromius trimaculatus
TCGTCGGTCTCCGACGTGACGTCTCCGTTCCCTTCTTCAGGGAACGAGGGTTACAATACGTAACCGAGACGTTATGCTGCCCCTTATTTGTGGAATGCTTTTCCCCAGGAAATTAGTAATGGCAATTAGTTTTCACACTTTTAAATTTCATTTTAAAACTCATTCATTTTAAAATTTTAAACAGGCTTACTTTTGATTGCATGTATGTGGATCAGTGTTTATTACTTTCAACTTATTTTCCTTTTTTTAGTTTATTCTTTGGACTTTCTGTAAGGTGATCTTGAGTGTCATAAAAGGTGCCTATAAATAAAATGAATTATTATTATCATTGTTAATATTATTAAAATTTCAGATTCTGTTGTACAGTACTTTATGCTCCAATAAATGCTGCATGATATAATTTACACAGTCGTCAAGGATATGCAGAGAGAATGTAGGCAGCCACGACATTGTTTTCAAAAATCCCTGTTTTGCTCCATTTACACTGAAACAGAACCCCGCTGTTTTCAAATGAAAACTGGTCAATATCACATTGCAGTTCTGCTGATATTTACAAAAACAACTTTGCCATGATGCTTACCTCGTAACAGTAAAACATTGTGATTCATGTCTGAAATAAATGGATTATTGAAAAAGAAAAAAAGTAGGATAGGGAGTCTTGTTTATCAGTTGTTCATTATGATTTGAAGATGTAGTCATTGGTCTCAAGTGAAGACATTTGACCTTGAACTTACAGGGGGGATTTTATTAAACTGTTATTACCTATTGTTTTTATTTTTACTTGGTGACTTATTAAACTGGAAAAATGCTTTTCTCTAAACTTTGTTTGGAAATAATGTGTTTCTTCAAATATTAAGCTTCAGTTTCATCTTCCGGTGACCATCTGGAAGGGGATGGTTCAGAATGAGTTGCAATATGTGACAGACTTTGTTGTGAAGTCAAACATCTAACAAATCAAGACTAATTTAAAAATGTACAGGGTATATCTTATAGCACAGTCACTGTGTTTGGTGTGCAGGTTTTTTCACTCTGGATGGTCAGCCCAAGAGTATGAGCTGCCCGTCCACTGGCTTGCCAGAAGAGGAGCTGTCCCACATCGGACAAGTGGCATCATCAGTACCCGTGGAGGACTTCACAATTCATGGAGGTTCACTATACCTACAAAAAGTACATAAATATGCACATATTTCATGCCTCTGGTTACTATAATACTCATCTTCCCTTTACATACAGGGCTAAGTCGTATTCTAAAGGGCCGTGGTGACATGATCAAGAACAGGACTGTGGACTGGGCCCTGGGAGAGTACATGGCTTTTGGTTCTCTGCTCAAGGAGGGCATCCATGTGCGTCTTAGTGGCCAAGATGTGGAAAGAGGAACCTTCAGGTGTAAACAATAACATTGAAGAACATGTGAAAGTCACTATTTCAAACTTTATTTCAAACATTATTTGGGATCTCAGCCCAGTGTAAGAGGTCACTGACCAGTTGTTTGTTCCATTTGCAGTCACCGTCACCATGTTCTCCACGATCAAAATGTAGACAAGAGAATCTGCATTCCCATGAACCACATGTCACCTAACCAAGCCCCATACACCGTCTGCAACAGCTCTCTGTCTGAGTATGGAGTACTAGGTATTCGGACGCTCACAGTACTTTTTAAAATGATCTCTAAAAGGTAGAGGAGTCTCGTGGAAACCCATGTTTTCTTTCTGTTTGGTATTTCCCAGGTTTTGAGTTGGGCTTTGCTATGGCCAGTCCCAATGCTCTGGTTCTGTGGGAGGCCCAGTTTGGAGACTTTCATAACACGGCTCAGTGTATAATAGACCAGTTCATCTGCCCTGGCCAAGCTAAATGGGTCCGCCAGAACGGCATTGTCTTACTGCTGCCACATGGCATGGAGGGCATGGTAAGGAACTTTTCCCTCTCCACATTTATCTTTGTGAGTTGGCTGTAGATGATTTGGTTTCATTTTGTTTGTCTACAGGGACCTGAGCATTCTTCTGCCCGTCCAGAACGCTTCCTGCAGATGTGTAATGATGATCCTGACTTCAACCCTGTATGACTTTCTTCTAATATCTCATCTCTATAAATGTTAATAATGTCATGATATAAACAAAGATTTCATAGTGTGACTATATTAATGTAACTTATATTGGCTGCAGAAAATTACTGATGACTTTGAGGTGCGTCAGCTGTATGATTGCAACTGGATTGTCGTAAACTGTTCGAATCCCGCCAACTATTTCCATGTAATAAGGAGGCAGATCCTACTTCCCTTCAGAAAGCCTGTAAGTTCAGCTGTCTAAGAGCATTTGGATGTTCAGTCATCAATGCGATTTTCAAATTAATTAGTTCATTAATTTTCTTGCTTTTAGCTTATTGTCTTCACCCCCAAATCTCTGCTGCGTCACCCTGAGGCCAAGTCTAACTTTGACCAGATGCTACCAGGTCAGAAACCTTTTTTTTTTCTTGATGTTTTAAATTAAATGTATTAAACAACTGTACCACTTAAAAATACCATTTTGCTCTGTGGAATCAGCATTGCTCTTTAAAAAAAGCAATTGTAAGACTTCAAACATCATGTCAACATTATGTGAGGGTATTAAATCTTCAGACTGGGAAAATGTGAAACAGAATTGAAAAAAGAAATGCAAGAGCTCTGAATATCAACTCTGATGCAAGTGTGATTTCTAGGAGTTAAATGGGAAATCTGATAACTTAATAAAGCTTTTAGTAGTGGTTGATATTAATAACTTAGTTTGCTACTATATCAGTATATCCATATGTCAGCTTTCTTTTGTGCAGCCTAATTATTTAGCTGAACGAACTGATACGGGGCGTATCATAGCGTATCAAAAAACAAAAATCGAGCTAAATTCTAATTAATTTATTTTTTTGTAACGAATTTAAAAAATGACAGTTTTCTCGTCTCTGAATATTTCATGTCAAATTGAAAAACAAATGATCACAAGTACACGGATCATTTTCTTTTTTAGTTTATTTGTTAAAATTTAAGTTTTATTTGTATGTTCATATTGAAAAAAAAAAACAAACAAAAGTTTAATTACAAGTCTGTCTGCTAAAATTTCTAATAATAAAAATATTTAAATTAGAACCAGAATTAACGAAAACGTCTTTTATCCGTTTTCTACCTGTGAACCAAAAAACGAAAACGTAATGGTTTTTTTTTTTTTGAACAAACGAAAAACCAAAAAAAACAAAAACGTTTTTTCTCGTTTCTGCATATTTCATTTCAAATTGAAAAACAAATGATCACAACGTACATGATCCCATAAGTGCTATCTAGTGGTAAAAGTAGGTACTGAAGGCATAATAAACATATTAATCACAGGTTTGTAAAAGGAAATAAAAGATAATAAAATCTTGTCTATTAGGGTATACCTGATTCTGATTTAAAGATTGTATTTGTGGATAACAGCAACAATAGCAATGTGACTTAACAAAATAAATAGTTAATAGTTAAACATACAGTACACAGTGAATATGACTTGTTGGCAAAAAACAATACTATCTGTGTGTATCTCTCCAGGCACTCATTTCCAGCGTGTGATCCCAGATGATGGACCGGTGACTCAAAACCCTTCTGGGGTCAAGCGGATTATCTTCTGTACAGGAAAAGTGTATTACGAGGTCATGCGGGAACGCAAAACACGCAACATGGAGGAGTCTGTGGCCATCACTCGCATTGAGCAGGTACCACTGTCTTCAGTAGAACATCAGCAATGCTTTCTTGCATTCTATATCTGATCTGATTCTCCCTCTCTCTTGCTTCTCCCCAGCTCTCTCCTTTCCCGTTTGACCTGGTGAAGGCTGAGACTGAGAAATATCCCAATGCTGACCTGGTCTGGTGTCAAGAGGAGCATAAGAACCAGGGATACTATGACTACGTCAAACCCCGCATGCGCACCACCATCGACCGTGCCAAGCCTGTCTGGTAAACTCTCGTCTTCTACTATAGTGCCGTGACATTTTTTTTGACCAATCCTCACTCTGTCCTTCTGTGTGCAGGTATGCTGGCCGTGAGCCTGCTGCTGCCCCAGCCACTGGAAACAAAAACACCCATCTTCTGGAGCTAAAGCGTTTCCTCGACACTGCCTTCAACCTGGACGCCTTTAAAGACCATGTCTAAACCTGTACTTCAGTCTACAAAAAATACACAAATTTGAAAACGAACCATTCACCCGGCAACCAAATACACTACGTCGAACCATTTTATCCCATAAGGAATAGTGGTACAGTTTATCCAATGAGTACAGGTTTGCAAAACACAGTCTCCGTCCTAGACTCACACTGTCTCCTGCATGAATTTTCACTATTTTTAGTTTGATTTTTTTCTTGAAATGAATAGAGTTCATTTCAAGCCTTGGTCACCATCGTTGCCCAGTTCAACACCACAAAATGATGATAAACCACAGGAAATTCAGATTCTCTTGCTTAAGTATAACAGTACAAATGTTGTGCTGTTATAATTTGAATAGACCTAACATATTTTCAACCAAAGCACAGTTCCAATCCTGTTACAGATACAGTAATCATGTCTGTTGCCTCCAAACTCACTATTTTTCCTTTCCCTTTTAAGAGTAAAGTTTTGGTATACTGATTCTCAATGGCTATATGGCTTTAATTTGTGTATTTGTGTTTTCTTTTCTTTTTTCTTTATTGATAATTGTGGGCTGAGTTCAGTATAAATGAGAATTTTGGCACATACATTTTGCAATGTCTGAATAGTCGGCTGGATTGTAAAGTGGTAAAATTAACACTTTATCAGTACCTTTGCACTGTTTTCTGGTAAGAAAAAAATGTTGGTTCTCTGAAGTGGATGTTGCATTTGTATGATTGTATTTATGTAAAAATTAGTTTGTATTCAGAGAAGGGAAAGGCTTTAAAATCAGGACTGTGGAATTTTTTGTGGCAACTTTACATTTATGTGCCTCTGTTCTGGTTCCAAATTATTGTCTGTAGATGGCATTGGTATATCTGCAGATAAAAGCCCTTCAATCCTCCTGTGCCATCTGATAACATGCTATACAGCCCAACCCAGCAGCAGAAACATTTAATATGGCAAGCAAGACAGAATTACACCCGTTTATGGTTGCTCTTTTAAATAGAAAAGGATAACATTCTTTTTGCCTTTTTCAAAGAGATAGAGCAAATGATTTTATTTATTTAGGTTTTTGGAGAATTAAGATTCTGTCCTTGTAACGGTAAAGCTTCATACAATAAACTCATCTTCTCAAATATTTGAAGTTAATCATTCATTAATTTAAGAAATAGCATTTTGTCTGGTATTATGCAAAATTGCATGCGATTTGAGATCACAACCTGTCTACATCTTGCAAAGTGATTTTTAAATTGTTGAAGTATTCTAACTGGATTCAAATGCACAGGTGTAGGCAACGAGTGAAACCTTATTGCATTGCACAGTTTGATTATTTTTACCTTCTATTTTTATCAAAAACAATTTGTGCAATCACAGTAATGTAATATTTTGTAACATTATATAAGGAGCCTTTTAATGTTGTTTGGAATAGTTGGGGCCTTTAAAAAAAAGTTTGCATTGCACAAACTTTAGATCATTTTCACTGACTGTATAATACATCACATGAAATGCAAAACCAAGAAATGGAGATTTTTGCATTTCAGTACTAAAATCAATTAACGTGTAATAGGTTAAAGTAACACTCAAACTCAAATATGAGATGTTCTTATATCTTTATATATCCCTTTCAAAGTGTCACTGATTAAGCTACCTTTACGCTGCCACATGAATACACTGTAGTGATGTGTCGTTCGCGAACGAGCCGGCTCTAAGAGCCGATTCTTTGCAGCGAACGAGAAGAGCCGAATCTTCTGCCGTAAGTAGGGCCGGGCTTCAGGAACACCATGTGGCTAATCACATGGGAGGACCCACTAGGATCGTACAATTATATGAAAGAAGGAAAGGGAGTGCATGCTATAAAGATAGCGAGTGTGTAGTGGTACAGGCCAGGTACACAAAGCGACAGAGAGAGTCTTCTAAAAAACAGGACAAATAATTGCAGAGAGGGAGAAATCGCATCAGCCCATCCAAGCTGAGGCATCTCATATTTCTCAGTGCCAAACTGCACTAAAGACAGAAGTGTTTTGTTATATATGTTTATTATATATGTTAAGACCTCCCTTTATTTAGATTATTAGATTTGTTTGCTGTGGTTGTGTTCAATTGTTCAACTAAAGTTTTATTGAAATGTTAAATAAGAGTAACTGCGTATTTTTTAATAAAAAATAAGGAATTAAAGAGTTGTTGACCAATACACAAAACATCCACAATTGATAAATTGGGCCAAAATATAAAGCTCTGAGTGATACTAAATAAAGAGCCGTAAGAGCCGAATCTTTGAAAAGAGCCGAACTGCCCATCCCTAGAATACAGCTGCTGCTGCTGCTGCTTTTCATACTGTTTTATGGATTCTTCTTCTGTATATTTTAAAGGCAGCTTACAAACGAAGTGTATTACCGCCACCTACTGGACTGAGGTGCAATTCGTTGGGTAGATTCTTAAAGGATTTTAATAATAATAATAATAATAAAACAGAAAGCTCTATATCCTGTTCGCTAATTGTGTTTCTTTGATAAATGATACTATGGAACTAGTGATGTTTCCTGACCTGATCTCTTCCAATAATGTCTGAAAAGAGAAAACTTTCTTTGCTGTACTGACCACCCTTCTCAAATTTTCTCTTTGTATAGAGAACCTTTCACATTTTAACAGCACATGCTCTACATCTTCTCTGACTTCACAAACCTTGCAGTTACCAGTTGGATGTTTGTTTATAGTGAATAAATTACAGTTTAACCCAGAGTGACCTATTCTCATCCCATAAAAGAACCCTCCTCCTGTCTGTGTAATTGCATTTTCCCTTTGAAATTTAAGGTTGTACAGATGTCTGCCCTTTGTCCCCTTATCCCATTCAGCCACATTGTATTAACTTTTTGTTTGATGAATACCTTAATCTCTGATTTACTTAGTGGAATATGTAGCTGAACCTCCTCTTCTTTTGCTGCCTCTTTTGCCAGCTTGTCTGCTTCCTCATTCCTTTTAACACCTTTATGTGCAGCTGTTTTATGGTGGCTGGCAAACCAACTTTTGGTGCATTACAGCCACCAACCGGACTGGAGTGTGGAGCCCCAATAAGTAAATTAAAAATTAAAAATATATATAAATAAAAAAACACTAAATTCTTCCAGCTATTCCCCTTTCTTTTAGAACTTTAATAATAACATTAAATACTTTAGATTGTTCAGAGTTATCTTTCAGAATGTTATATATGCTAAAAATATTTGTGCCTATTGTATTTAATACGTTAATAAGATCTAGTTTTTCTTTTTCATACACCTTATTAAAACATGCTCTTTTGTTATTGTGACCTCAAGAATTACCTGTTTCATGTCTTCCCATTTTAAATAAATAATGATTTAGCCCACAATGTCCTATTCTGATGCAAGTAATAACAATATCTTCTCTATTTGCAGACTTTTCTCTTCCTTTGCCTACCTGCGGTTGTATATCATACGAATGTCTACCTTTTATTATCACTGTTCCATGCTTTCTGCCATTCATTGTTTATAAAATCCCTAATCTTCCCTTGAACTTCTACCTTGCTATTTGTCACATATTCTTCTATTTCTGTATGTTTAAGAGCTTGCTTTGCTTTTTTTGTCAACCATTTCATTATCCTCCACCCCCACATGTGCAGGAACAAGAACATTATTAAGATAATATTACTTAATCTTAAATTTGCTAAAATTTCTTAAATAATCTGAATACAGCTATTTCATTGGATCGCTTTTGAGTCACTCAAAGCATCGGAACGCTCTTATTGGACAGATGCGTCTTTATGACGTCCCTCTCCGGTAATTATAAAGCTTAGCGGCCTTCATCCGGTCTTTTCTCCATTCCAAGGCAGCCGGTGACACACTGTTCACGCGCTTCAGCCCAGCATCATCTAAACCTGAAAGAAACCATGTCGAGGCCCAGAGTTTTCTTTGACCTCACCGCCAACGGCAGTCCGATTGGAAGAGTGGTCATGGAGGTAAAATTTATCGCAAATTCAAAAACACTTATTGGAAGATAAGATTGCAGTTTTGCACTATTTGGAGAGCGTCTTTTTGTGTAACGTTATGTGGCATAATTCAGTATCCCGTTTTGCGTTTCTGCGAACGTTAAACAAATCCCGTTACTCTTAACCTGGTAGTGCTGTGCAATTAACTGGAAAACCAAAGTAGGTCTTTTAACCTAACTGTTACGCTCCCTGTCAAATCAAATTACGCTATTTAAGCCCGTGTGCAGTGCGATTTTAATACTAATACTATGTGTTATTTTTCATTCCACTGTGATGCTTTAGCGAGGTGTTTATTTTCATACAACTGCTGTTCTTTTTTTCATTGTCAGCAAAAGATGCACTGCAAGCGGAGAAGTTGTAATAAGCAGCTCGCGCCGCACTAGGCCGCGTTAACTGATACTTCACGTAAAGCACGCTTGTGGGTTTTATGTTTCTCTTTAACGTTATTCATATCACGCGTCTTGCCAACAAAGTATACCGGCAGGACCCGTTTCTAATATGAAGAGCATCAGAACAAAGACTCGGAGGTTGGTTTGCAAAGAACTATGCGGAAACATGTCCTGCAGGGGTGCGCAGTGACGAATGGGCAGGGGCCTCTGCTCCTTTGTTTAACCCGGATTCCCTGAAGGCGGCTTTATTTTGCTCGGGCTAAACTCTAGATTTACACTGCACTGATACGCAAACGATCGCTACAAAAGGGTTTCAGCGTTTTAATGTGTGGTTATTAAAAGTCGCAAATTCCTAGTCCAAGGAAAGCGCATCCTGAGTGCAGAGAGGTTCTGGTAATTTCGGTCGGTGGGGATAGGGGCTGCTCTTCTTGCTGAGATTACATTACACGAGCCGCTAGACGCGTCCTTTCATTAACGGTGGTGGATTTTTTTTTTTTTGCCGTTGAGTTTTAAGGTTATTTTGAGGAGGATATTTAAGGAACGAAGTGTTTTATATAGCGCTATTTCAAAGTAAATTTCTCAGCGGCCATTTTAGCTGCGTCTAAACGCCCGGAGATGTCAGGAGCGCGTGGTCAGGGTTTCTTCTGCGCTCTCAAAAGCACCACAGCGTTTGTGCAGATACACTCCGTGCTCTCGCTGAGATATAAATAATATACATGTGCTGCTTTCACTACACTTGCAGTTCCCACCTTTTTGTGCGTGTCTTTCGCATAGCGGCGTTTAACGGGAAGCTGCAGTGCGGTCACAGTAAGATGAGGCGTTCGTGTCCTAATGCGCGCGCATATACACGCGCTTGTGGATGAATTTTCCATAAGTAACAAATATATCTAATTTTGAAGTCAACAGTATACTCATTTAATAAATAAAAAAAAAAACATTGAGCTGCAATTAAACGTTGTTGTGGGTTTTTTTTAACAAAAGCTAGATCAGTTTCCAAACTTGTTTTTAGTTTGTTGCATTGGTGGAATGACGCAGTCACGCACTTAAACACATTATTGCAGCTGCAGTCGTTTTAATGTGACTTTCCTATTTCTGTTTACAGCTGAGAGCTGATGTTGTCCCCAAAACTGCAGGTATTTATTCATGTATTCCTATGATATGTATTGTTAATCTCTTCCCCCCCCCCCCATAAATCGTCCTTACTACTTGTCTGTTGTCTTGCAGAGAACTTTAGGCAGTTATGCACTGGACAGAATGGCTATGGTTACAAAGGTTCCACCTTCCATCGTGTCATCCCCCAGTTCATGTGCCAGGTAAGAAAGATTTAGTCCCAGGTGTATAGTGTGACACTCCTACTTAAGTGGAATCAACCATGGCTGGTGTAACAACTCGAAAGCCAGTTTGGTGGGTTATGTTCCCTCCAGCCACAACATGTGCAAGTAAGCATAAAGAGGGTAGCACACTGGACAAGAAGTGCTCAAGTCTTTCAAAGTTGAGCATTTTCTATCAGTGTAATCGGTGTGTCTACTCATTTTGTATGGAGATGCTATTTTTGTACCGGTCATCTGCAGCTTTGGCAGCTGCTCAAAATCCTGCCCTGCCACTCACTTTGTTAATGTAACTTAATGTATATCTTTGATTTTGGTCAAACGTTTGCATGTACTGACTTCACTCTTTGTTGGAAGACTGCGTCTTGTTTTTAATTTGTCCCACATTACATGGTCTTCAAATAAGTGCATACTTCAGATTAAATATAGATCATCCTTTCTCTTGACTAAAGGCTCTTTGTCTTTTTATATTAGTTTTATATTATATCTGAATATCAAATATATAATGAATAAAATAAAACGCTTTCATGGTTTTCACTTTTGACTTTTTGATAATCCAGTTTAATTCAGGGTTTTATTTTTAAGATGTTAGAAATTTCTTAATGGCTGGTAACTTATTTTATTAGCTAGGTTGGCGGGAGAGATTACGTTGCTTTCAAACCCTGTCCTGAGATCTTACACCATCAGTTTTGCAGTTCGCTTCTAATCTTGAGACCTTTGGATACAGGGAGGAGACTTCACAAACCACAACGGAACTGGTGGAAAGTCCATTTATGGCAACAAGTTTGAGGACGAGAACTTCAGCCTGAAGCACACCAGCGCTGGCTGCCTGTCCATGGCCAATGCTGGCCCCAACACCAATGGTTCCCAGTTTTTCATCTGCACAGCAGTTACTTCATGGTGAGCAAGAGCATCGTCTACTGCACTGGTCTCAAACTCAATTCCTGAAGGGACACCGCTCTGAACCGTTTATCTCCAACCCTAATCAAACACCGCTGATCCAGCTAATCAAGGTCATTAGGATCACTAGAAACTCAAAACAGGTGTGATTTGGAGCTGGTTGGACCTAAACTGTGCAGAGCTGTGGCCCTCCAGGAACTGAGTTTAAGACCCCTGATCTACTGGAGCCATCCATTCCTGACCTCTCTTTACGTTTTCATTAATTGGCATAGTTCTATTAAAGAGCTTTGTTTCTTTTTGTCTTTTGCTTTTTCTAAACTTGTACTTTCTCCGCCAGGCTGGACGGTAAGCATGTCGTCTTTGGACAGGTTGTGGAGGGCATGGACATCATTAAGAAAGTGGAGAGCTATGGTTCCAGCAGTGGAAAGACCAGTGCCAGGATCGTCGTTGCTGACTGCGGCCAGCTGTAAAGACCTCAACCACTAACCTCCACCCAAACCTTGGTCTAGTACCCCTCAGTGCCCCCTTTCACAAATCCTGCCGCTAACCGCAACATTCCTGTCCAAAATCTACAACCCCTTCCCCGTCTCCTTCAGTCGTCCGTCTTGGACGAGTTGCCTTTGCTGTTTTGTTTTTGTTTGCAAATGAAGTCCTGTAGGCCTATAATTTGTGTATCAAAGTCTGAAAATAAAAGGGGAACAATGACATGAAACGTATTTGTGTTTTATGTTGCTTATTGTTATTGGAAGTCAGGTTCAGTGAGCTGCTTGATTTTTGATTGGGCTCTTTTTAGTTAACTTGCTGATCTGGCTCATAAATCCATCTGGATGTTTTCACTAATCCTCTAGGCAGTTCAGCTCCTTCGGGTAATGATTCAGTGGAAAAGTTTGATACTATTTGTTTTTTGCGCTGTCATATCAACATGGAACAATTTGGCAGTAAATTTTCAAATTTATTTTTTTAACGAAAGTAATATAGGGTGTGGCTTTCATCAACTTGGGATTGATTGAATCATTGTGGCTTATTAATGTGGTGATGGTTTAATGTAAGGCTTATTTTTGGATTATTGTGCCACCCTTGCCCTGGTGGTGTTTTTAAGAATGCACAGAGCATAGTGCAGCAATATTCTATAAACATTATGACATTAAGAATGTGACTTATAAAAGATTTGAACAATGTTTTACTGAATGACACTACATTTAATAGATATAAGTTATACCAGCTAAGAGGACAGCTGGCATGTGCGTAAGCTGTTAACATTCAGTGCCAAATTAAAGTGACCTCGAACATGTAACACAATCAGTAGTGCCTGTGAGTTAAATGCATGTTTGTCATTGCATGGCATTACTTAAGATGAGTGTAATGCATAAAGTTGATTTGGACAGGTTTTACTGAATAGCAAACCTGTGAGCTCTAACCATGGTTAACGACAAACAAAAATGATGTATTGTACATTTAAGTTGTGCCATTTAAAGTGAACTTCAAAATGTTTAACTTTTTCAAATTATTCAAATAGCAATAAAGACTACTGCATTGTTGAATGATGATGAAATACATTTATTTTTTTAAAAGTAGTAATTGTTTAGATGTGTACACTTACAAAAACCCAATCCTGCTCAAAGAGGCGTTTAACACTGCGCATTATACATCTCCCTTATGTTTAATTCACTTCATCAGCTTATTAGATGGGTGTGCCGTGACCTGAGCAAGGCGTCTTTGCACATTTATGCTGCTGTGTGCCAGCTCAAAATTCAGTGTGAACACGCAATTCTGAATAAACGGCAAACTAAGTGAGGTCTGCGCACCACAACATCTAATATAAAATACCGAGTAATTGATGTGTAAATGCAATTATGAGCAGCATTGAACGGTATGAAAACGCATTTCAGCCTAAAAATGGCCTCAGACACCAACGTGCAGTGACTAAAGGAAGTGAAGGAAGACAAGGCTCAGCAAACTTACTATTCGTTGAAATACCCGACAGGGGGAGCGCTCGAGTCAAACTTACTTGCATAAAAGGAAACCAAAGCCATGCTCAGTGTCATCAGCGTTGCGTTTCAATATGTTTTGTCCGACTTCTACATGCTTTATAAGCAAAATAATTATAAAAACAATTTTATTTAGAACAACCCCGTTATCCTTACTTCAAAAACACAATGATGGCCTGTCTTGTCATGTTTTTCGTTAGTAGTCAGAGGGTGTGTGTCTGTGGTAAGCTCCTGGGGTCAGGGTGACACACACCGTGTCCACGAGGGCTGTGCGGCTGTGCGCGGCAGAGCAGGTTCCTGTCGCAGTCGCAGCGCTCCAATCTTCTGCGGAATTTGGCGCGTCCCCGCAGCAGGCACACCTCGCCGAGCGCGGGAACGCGCTGACATCTCCTCCCAGTCAAGTAGAGCGCGCAGCACAGACCCTCCTCACAGTCTCGCGAGCGCACGCACGGGGACATCTCGGTTGCTGCGGGTAGAGAATCACCGTGAGGGTCACTGAATCAACTCAGTTAATCACTGCAGTCAAACCTAGAAGGACTTAAGCTTTTCTTAAAAGTGCAAGTGTTGTGGCCGATCACATATGAGCCAGAAATGTTTATAGTAAAAAATATATATATAATAACTTTTAAACATTCTGTTAAGCAGATAGTGTGCCAAGTTTAAAATATTTTAAAATGCCATCAGAAAAGGTAATAATGCTGATTTTACAGTTTAATTTAAAGTAATTTAATGCAAAAACAAATTTCTGATTTGCTATTATCAGCTGTTTTCTATATAAAATTTGGTAGCCTAAATGAAAACCCATAAAAAATAAGATACTTTATCTAGTCATTTAAGAGTTTTCAGATTGTTTGCCATTTTGCCATTTTTCTTTTGACATTTTTGTTGCTATTTTGTTTTCAACAATTTATGGAGTATTTAGTCTTAGTTAATTAAAAGGTGAAAAATATGGTGGTAACAGAATGTGACTACCTGAGGAAATTCTATGTAAAATATTTATGTATTCTTATATTTAATACAAAATGCTTCCCCCCCCCCCCCCTTAAAATTGCATGTCAAACTCAATATAAAAACTGTTTACGAGCCAGAACATTGTGCTATCTATTCACTTTTAGGAACTGTTCATTTTGACTTAACAGTTTGATCATTTGTCATTTTAACATCTGTTGTACTTACTGCTGTGACACTATACTGTAATATCCTGTTGTTGACACACTAAAATACACCTGTACAGAGTTTTTACAGCTGATGCAGAGAGAATGTATGTTGTTAATGTTAATGTTAACAACACAACCAAAGGTATGACCCAAAAACATGATTTAAAAAAAACAAAACAAAACATAACCTTTCTGATTTCCTGGCACATCCAACGGAGCCTTTGTCTTGGCAGCATTGCGCTGTTTCTTTTTTGAGCCTTTGCATTCAGTTGCCTTGTAAAAGACAGAATATGAATATAACAGCTTAAATATACTTTACTCATCTTCGGTAGATTATGATTCTGAACCAAACAAAATCTTACTTGTGCAGCGGTGCAGTCTTGTGCAAGAGGTGAAGCTTCTCTGATTACCTGCACAGCTGAGGTTCTTCTTACAGAATTATGGGAATTCACAACTGTGTCACTCTGTAGATGTGATATTGACTGGAAAAGATTGTCAAACAGACAAAAGCAGTGACAACAAATAGAGTTGCGCTGTTTTGAAAGATGGTCACATGGACATGGTCACATAATAAGGGACAGTAGGCTTTGTGTGTTCTTTAGCTTTATAACATTGTTTTAGCATAAGCAAAAAGGGAAAAAAAAAGGTTTAAGAATATAAATTCTTACCTCTTGAGAGTTTGTCATTTCTCTGGAGGAGCGAATGATGTTGGAATCCAGGCACTGTACAGCAGAAACTACAGACAACCACAACATGACATAAACTGTCTGCATGGTTGTATCCAAACTATCCCAACCACAATGAGGCTGTGTGCAAGAGCGAGAAGTTGAGCTCTAGTGTGGAAGAGCAACCTGCTCTGTGTTTTAATGGACCTACGGCAATTACCCTAATTAAACATGGGGGGAAAAAATCTGAAAAAAGAAAGAATGGGTCTTTCATTAGTGGTTACTTTCTGAGTTTTTCAGTGTTTATAGTCTCAGCTCATGTAGGAAGTGTGTAGTGCATTGCGGTGGTAATTAAGGCAAATTATGGCCCATGTGCATAACAAACATGAAAGCTTGGCTGTACCTTTCATGGCACGTAAATCCTCAAAAACCCTTTACACATGTAACACCTTTGAAACTTGTTATGATGAAAAATATGACATCCTTTAAATGACAGCCATCAGTTAACCGCATCAGTCGACTCGGATGTAAGTTGCTTCCTGGAACGGAACAGGTGATTATCTGCACCTTAAATGCTGGCTTAGGGGGGGAAACACAAAATCCATGTTTCTCAGCAGGCTGGAAGGCAGATAATAACAGTGACACTACTTTGTTTGACCATCATGAATATGTTTAGCCACTAAATAAAAATGTCTTGTTCAGCCTAAACATCCCTGTCGTGTCAACTTCAGATTTATTGTTTAGCAAATTATCAATTAGCAACAAGCTGTTTTAATTTGTCATAGCCTAATTCTTAGCTGTGATCATTGAAGTCTTATAGAACATGAAAAGACAAAGTAGTGCAATAAGATCATTAATGTAACTCAAACACACTGATAATAATATACAGTCAACAAACAGTAAAACAATAAGCCTCTACCAGTAAATGCTTTCTATCTATCTATCTATCTAGAAATTTCACCCATTATTGTTGCTGTCTGTATGAAGGAAGGATTCCAATTTTAAACCAATAGAATTTCCTCTCATTAATTGAAATGAGTCCTGTCAGAACTGGTTGTGTTTTCTTTCTGTGTGTGTGTGTATTTGTACTGAACAGAGGGCAGGTGATGGAAGATCACCCACCAGTCTTCAAACCCTCAGGCTGATTTATAAAGCCAGTTATGTACTCCAAACCCAGCGTTATTTTAGTCGTATCAGTTTGCTGTTATATTTTTTTGCTAATGTTTGTAATTAGATTTTTATATTTTTATTTGTATTTTAAAGTTTTAAAGTTAAACAAGAAATCTTGTTTTTTTTGTAGATATAGTGTTTATGTTTTAATTTATTTACTTTCATTTAACATTTATATTTTATGCTGCTATATTTTATTTCAGTTAATCTAAATGTTATTTCAAGTAATCATTCAAGTTCATCATAGTTTTTACCTGAGAGTCTGAGTAATTATATGAGGCTATTGTTTGTGTGTGTGTGTGTGTGTGCTGGGATATTTGAATTACCAGAGATGCCACAGGGGAAAGGTGAAATCTGTTGAGTCATTTAACATTTTCCATAGATGTTCGGTGGCTGAATGGATTAACATTACACAGGAAATGAAACTGACACAGGCAGAAAACAGAGGCATATGATCACAGGTTATGATGCATGTGTGATTCTATTTCTGACTTTAGATATTATTGCAAATACTTATCATATAGCATAGCACACAATGTACAATCACTATTGGTTTCATAGTGCAGTGATTAGGTCACTGACTGAGCAGTATTCACAAGTGAAAGGTAGCAGTGGCTGCTGATTGTGTGTGTTGAGTCTGGATAAGATCACAGATAAAAACTCATTGTGATGAAAAGAAGCCTGCAGGTCATTCACCTACCCAATAAAGAGCAGCAGATGCACACAATTACTCTTGCTATGACGCAGTGTTTGTGTGCGTGCGTGTATGTGTGCATGTCTGTATATTTCCTCCAAAGACCCCTCCACAGATCACATGCAGGCGGCGGTGGACACAGACACCTCCCTCAAGCAAAACTCACAGTCCATCAAGTGACCCCTGCATCACACACCTGCTCTGGACATACACTCGTGCACTGAAGAAGAGAATGCAAGCTAAGGTAAGACTACAAGTATTGTTAAAGATACTTCTTTTACATATAATATACTTAAAAGGCAATCATTTGAATCATTAACCACTATCATACAATTTCTTTTTTGAGAGATTAAGGTCTACATGTTGGACTACATCTACATGTTTAATTATTAATATTTAATAATTAAACATGTAGATGTAGTCCAACATGTATGATTAGTGGTTTCCAAAATACTAGGTAAATGCATAAAGGTTAAAACCACACAGAAAACCCTCTATTTAAGAACTGAACACAACATATGTTGCACACATGCAAGTATTGACACAGGTCTTGAATTGTGGATCAGCTCTTATTGTACGTGTTTGACATGAGTCATGTAATAACCAGTGCTGCATTCATTTGTCCAAAAATACATTGCTTATATTGCAAAATGTTATTAAAAACAAGGTTAAAAACAACTGTTTTATATTTTAAAATGTATTTAGTCCTGTGATGCAAAGTTGAATTTTCAGCATACTCCAGTCTTCGGTGTCAAATGTTCCGTCAGAAATCATTGTTGGACTGTTTTGCTGCTCAAAAATCATTTATTATTCTTTTTAATGATCAAAACAGTTGTGCTTCACACTAGAAGGCAAATTTATAGTCTTTACTGTACTTTTTGATCAATTGATGCACCCTTGCTAAATAACATTACAATTTTTTTAATGAATTTTGTAGCCTATTTAACTCTTAACTTTTACAATGTGTAAATTAATACAATGTTAGCATTAGTATTCATCACAGCATATGACAGAAGGACCTTTGAGATATGTACACAAGAACAGAAATTCAATTCAAAAACGCAAAATGCTGCTCACAAACTAAATTGATAAGACATTGACAGACAAAGATAAAAGGAGCGTTCCTGAAACACAGAGGCCATTCCCAATGTGCCCTATAGCAGCTTTAATCATATTGTTTGAATCTCAATCACACAGCACGTAATTCCTGCCCTGGAACATCTAGAACAAACCTGTCCTCAAGCTCTTTTACACATCCTAGAAGTCTGCATAGAGTACTACTGAGTACTACTACAGTGACTATATTTGGGGTCTATATTGGATATTAGTTTGATGTGACTTCAGTTTTTAAACTTTTTCAGGCCACCTCTGTCCATTTTTAAATGTATAATGTCACCTTCATATAATGTCATTATACATCATTGGGTTCAGATATATGGTGCTGCACATTTTACATTAATACTGTAAACAAATAAATCAAAGCCTAAGCCAAAACTGGATCCAATTAAATCAAATAAAATCAAATTGCATAATTGATGCTGATATTTTCCTGCTAAATACTATGAAGCTCCTAGATGTCCGGTTAAATACTAGACATGCTCTACCTCTTGCAGTCTACAAATATTTCATGTAGTTTGAGGGCATCGAAACCAAGTGTGAAAATACTGTGCTAATCTGACCCATTACTGTGTGTTCAGTGACAGAGGTGGATCATGGCTATGCTAAACCTTATGGACTGGATCAGAGAGAGCAGGGGCTCTCCTCGTCTGGTGCTTGTCATTGTGTGTGTGGCTCTGCTTCTGGATAACATGCTGCTAACAGTTGTAGGTAAGTAAACAGCCAGCCTAAACAAATAATTAGGCTTTTCACTAGGCTGCAGGGATTGCTGCTGTTTAGACACATTAAATGAACCTTAGATGTATACCCTGTTGACAGAAATCAGCAAATGAATTTTTGAAGAGGTTTTGAAGCATGCCAGCTGGTTTGAGGTGGTTTAAGTTGGTCCTTAGTGGGTCATGAGCTGGTTATGAGCTGGTCCTAAGCAAAAGGGTTAGTTTAAACTAGCTCAGGACCAGCTTTAACTAGCTCAAACCAGTTGCCATGCAGCAAACACATACCAAACATATACCTAGCATATGCTGTTTTTTCAACAGGACACTAACTGAGTAAAATTAACTCATTGCCATGTTCAAGAAGCTTTGTGACGTTGTCCTTCTGGAAGTAGCCATCACAAGATGGGCACACTGTGGTCACAAAACAATTAAAATGGACAGAAAAAAATACTGAGGCTGTGGTGTTTAAATTATGCTTAAAAGGTATTAAGGGGCCCAAAGTGTGTCAAGAAAATATTTCACACCATTAGCCTGAACCATTGATACCTGGCAGGATGGATACAGTTCATTCCAAATTCTGACCCTATAGCATTCAAATGTCACTGCAGGAATCAACCCTTTTCCAGTCTTCTGTTTTGTTTTGCCGAGGTTGTATTAAATGTAGTATCCGTTTCCTGTTCTCAGTTGACAGGAGTGGCTCTTTAGCTGTTGTAGACCATCTGTTGTGTTGCTCTTTGGTTTTAACGAGTGGTTAATTTACTTACTGTTGCCTTTCTGTGAGCTCAGAACCAGTCTAGCCATTCTCATCTGACATCTGGCACCAGCAAAGTATTTTCACCCACAGAACTGTGGCTTACTGAATATTTCTTCATTTTTGGACCATTCTCTGTAAATCCTAGAGATGGTTGTGCATTTAAATCTAAGTAGACCAGCCCTTTTGGCACCAACAACCATCCATGTTTGAAGTCACTCAAATCATCTTTCTTCTCCATTATGATGTTTGTTTAATATTTGCATTATTAAGCAGTTGTACCTTTGTAGATTACATTGTCTACATACATTTAGCCATCTGCATCACTGGTATCCTTTTGCGTCCATTCAGGCAAAAACATTATACAGAAATCCCAGCATGAGAGAGAAAGTCAAGCATTATGCTGGACTGTGCTCTCATCATGCCCATGACATTTATCTGTTTGCGTCTACCCTGACCTTTGTCTGATACAGTCCGCAACAGGCAGAAAGGGAAAGGTTATTCACAAACATACACACAGGTACCGGGTCTTCCTTTTTCCATCCTCACGTCACCTTTCATTTTCTCCAGTTCCCATCATCCCAACCTTCCTGTATGCCACAGAGCACCAGACACAAGAGCTCCCGTCTGCCACCCCCTCCGAGGGTCAGTCAACCTACACCTCCATCTTCTCTCTTTATGACAACAGCACCAACAGCATCAACAACGCCAATCTCAGCATCTCCTCCAGCGCTGATGGAAGTACAATGCTCAACAGCAGCTCTGCTGAGCGACACAGGTGTAAAGACGACAGCAAGTTTTTGGAAGAGGAGAATGTGAGGGTTGGGCTACTGTTTGCCTCCAAAGCCCTGGTGCAGCTCACGGTCAACCCGTTTGTGGGCCCGCTTACTAACAGGTACATAAATGTATTATGCAGATTTAAAATGACTGTTATTTAGCTGAAGTTAGTACATAAAGACAATAGAAGGTCTAAATGATCTAGTTCAAATTTCTAATTCACGCCTGTTTTATAGGATTGGTTATCACATACCGATGTTTGCTGGGTTTGTCATCATGTTTGTCTCCACAATAAGTAAGTCATGTTGTTTCATGTAAGTCATTAATATTGACTGGTCTCAGGGCCGGGAGCATGAATAGTTCAGTTTGCTCATTATCCAGCCAAATTTGACTGACTGGATGAAAAATCTTTTCATGGGTACCCTTTATTACATGACTAGAAAACCTATTAATTGCCTTATAAAGGGAAGTGACGTGGCCAGGTATGGTTTCCCATACTAGGAATTTGTGCTGTGCGTTCATCCCATCCAAGTGCACACACACAGAAGTGAGAAGTGAACAACCACACACACAGTTGGGTTTACATGTTTTATGGGGACATTCCATAGGAATAATGGTTTTTATACTGTACAGACTGTATGTGGTATTGTCCTACACTGACCCTATACCTAAACCTACCACACCCCACCCACAATCCCTGCCTGACCAGGGACTCAAACCCGCAACCTTTGGGTTACAAGTCCAACTCCCTATTAGGCCACGACTACCCCCAAGTAATTATGACTATTAAGCCCTACATGAAATCGAAATCCATCTACTCCATTTTCTAAATACAAGTTGTTGAATTTATTGTAATATTTTACTCAAAAATTTAAATTCTGTCATCATTTACTTGAGTTGTTGCTTTACTTTTCATTCATTCTAAAAGTAAAGGTTACTAAACCTTTACTTTTCATTCTACTGAACATAGAATAAGATATCCTAAAGGATACCCAAACAATTTCTAGTCACCAAGGACTTTTGGTTATGTTTTGGTTATCCTTGGTTTGGTTACCAGCATTCTTCAATATTTATTTTGTGTTTAACAGAAGTAAGTAGATTTGGAGATTTAGGGTGAGTAAAAGAAAATCGAATATTCATTTTTGGTTGAACTATCAATTTTAATCATAGCAATGTGTTAATATTAAACTATGCAAAATGCATACCAAATGTTTGGTTAAAATTCAATAATCTTGATCATCTTAAAATTGAGGAAAACATGAATTTGAGCAAGAACAGGATGTTGGTTCTCAGCTCTTTTTGCTTGAGGACCCAGATTTGTTTAGTTTTTTTTAAATGCAGGTTAGGTTAGTTTTCAAGCATGACTGCTGGTTTAAATTAGTTTAAGCTAATTGTTAATTTAGTTTAAGCAAAATGTGCTGGTCCTAAGCTGGTTAGCTTCAGCTTAAACCAGCTGGCATGCTTCAAAACAATCTAATCATCATATGCTGTTTTCTTTCAACAGGGAAATCAAGTGGTCTCAACAAAATATAATCAAACATTAACTTACTTACTGAGTATTTTGTAGGATTAACTACAATAAAGCAACAATGTTGTCTGAATACACTTCTGTGAAGTTCAATATATTTCTGCTTGTTGATGTACTTTACACAGTTTCACTTTAGATGGCTATTGCAAACTGTGAAATGAGGTGAGACTTTGGATGCTTTCTCTGCAGTGTTTGCCTTCTCAGGGACATACACAATGCTGTTTTTCGCCCGCTCTTTGCAGGGAATTGGATCATCCTTTTCTTCTGTAGCAGGTATAACTATAAATGTGATTTAGTATGCTTGATATAATGAACCATTGGATGTGTATGATTAAAATGGCATTTAAAAAAAAGTTCACCAAACATCAGAAATTGAACATACAGTAAAAACAGGAAAAGTGTGAAATATTATTAGGCCTACAATTTAAAATGTTTTCCTTCTTACTACATTTTAAAATGTAATTTATTCCTGTAATGCAAAGCTTAATTTTCAGCAGCATTACTCTGGTTTTCAGAGTCATGTGATCCTTTAGATTCTAACATGCTGATTTGCTGTAGCTATAATGTATATATGATAAAAATGACTGTGTACTTCTGTAGGTCTGGGAATGTTAGCAAGTGTGTACACAGATGACAATGAGAGAGGAATTGCCATGGGAATCGCATTGGGAGGACTTGCCATGGGAGTGCTCAGTATGTTTATACAGTATTATTTAGTCCTCTAATGTGCTTTATATTACAATATAAGTTAAAAATGTAATGTAACATCAACAACTGGAAATCACTAGCAATACCTAAAAGAAATTAACCAAATGTGTGCCACAAATGACAATTTTAACACTGAGAAATGTACTCTTTTCAGTTGGAGCGCCATTTGGCAGTGTCATGTATGAGTTTGTTGGTAAAAGTTCTCCCTTCCTCATCCTTGCCTTCTTGGCTGTGTTTGATGGAGGTAAGATCTTTATTAGTAAAACTTTTAAATTCATTGAGTTTCATCACACTATTTAACTGTTTTCAATATGAATTTAAACACCAGCCCTCCAGCTCTGCATCCTTCAGTCCTCAAAAATATCTCCAGGGGTAAGTAGTTAATTTAATATTTAATGTTAGAAATAAAAAGTTTATAAAAGATAAGAAATGTGTGTGTTAGTGTTACTAAGACAAGCAGAAGTGATTCTTCTCTTCAGAGCGTGGAAGGAGCACCATTACTCAATCTGTTGAAGGATCCATACATACTCATCAGTGCAGGTGTGTGTGTAAATAAAATAAAATCAAATACATCCTCAAATACTGCCCACAGTTAAACCAGTTTAAAAAGTTGTCATGGAGGTGTAGTAGCAGGTTCTGTAATTACCTATGTTCCTCCATATAATCACGGCCCAATGTTTTGATGTGAACAGCTAAAACGATTTGTATAAATGAAGCGGATAAGGAGCTATGCAGAGTGAATGATGAGTAAGATTATGGTTCCTGTATATAATTACAGGGTCGTTGTGCTTTGCAAACATGGGGGTGGCTATTTTAGAGCCCACTCTTCCCATCTGGATGATGCAAACAATGTGCTCGCCAAAATGGCAGCTTGGTAAGAAACTCTATTATTCCACACCATTAAAATGTGATTGAAACAAATTTGCTTCCTGCTTATTTAGGTAATTTTAATTAATTCCTGTTTGTTTCCTCTCTCATACAAATTTAATGTTAAAGTAGTTCACTTAAAAGAATTCGGAACCATTTTGTCATTAGGATACCTCCTCAGGGAGGACTTGGTAAAACATGTTGCTTCTAGAGAAGATATTAGTTCAAAGAAGCCAGCTAAGAGGTTCCTGAAGGCTCCCATGACCCTGTTAGACATAAGGACTGTGTTTTATGTGCTTATCTTTTCTGTGGTTCTGCTGACTGAGCTAATCATGGCTACTGATATTGCAGGTATGGCTTTTCTACCAGCCAGTGTTTCTTACCTCATTGGAACCAACCTGTTTGGTGTCCTAGCCAATAAAATGGGAAGGTAATAAATTTTTTTGCATGTCCCAGTATAAATTAACTGAAAAGCACATATACATCATTTTGAGAGATAAGAGCTGCATTAAAAATGCCTCTCTGATTTAGGTGGTTGTGTTCTTTGATCGGTATGCTTATAGTCGGCGTCAGTCTGCTTTGTGTGAGTACCACATATTAAATAATGTTCTTAACACCTTAGCTCATGCGTGCTTTAACAAAACAAACACTGTGGTTCAAAAGTCAGTATATATATATAACTTTTTTAATGGAGAAATCAAGGATGCACTGAACTGAACACATGTGACAGTAAAGACTCTATAGTGACACAAAAGATTTCTATTTCAAATAAAGATTTACATCAACGTATCCTGACCATGAATCATGTTTTCCCCAAAAGTATTATAAAAAATAAATTCATTAATTTGATAATCATAATGTGGATTACACCAAATGAGCACATTATAATGATTTCTGAAGGATCATATGACAGTAAGAGGACTGGAGTAATGATGCTGAAAAGTCTGCTTTGCATCATAAGAATAAACTACATTTTAAAATATATTTAAATAGAAAAAACTGTTTTTTCAAATTGTAATAATATTTCACAATATTGCTGTTTTTATGGTATTTTTCATCAAATAATATATAGTCTTGGTGAGCAATTTTACAAAAAATGTAATAAAGCTTACCAAACCCAATCTTTTGAGCGGTAGATACATATATATATAAGAACTGTGGTGATTGTAACATTTGTGATGTGAATTCGTTGTAGGTTCCCTTCGCCAAAGACATCTATGGGCTTATTGGTCCCAATGGAGGGTTGGGATTTGCCATTGGTAAATCTTACTTTATTTATCATGCAATTTCCTAAACTATATATTTAAATCTCTCAGTTTTTATATTTTAGACCCCCATTGCTTTTGACTTTTCACTGTGCAAGCAAA
>JAUMHP010000045.1:5000063-5010348 GCA_032361065.1 Enteromius trimaculatus
ATTAACATGCAACAACTAGGAGGAGACGAAAGCTTAAATTCTTAGATAAAACGACATATTAATAAAGCAGCAGAGCAAACTCATGGACTGGGTGAAGAGAATCGTCAACATTTATTTTAAACCACCACATCAGACCTCAACACATTCTTGTCATTCATATGTATTATTCAATATTAAAATATAAAACAAATATGATTCATATGCGATTAATCAATAACTGGTAATTTAAGACTGGTGATGTATACATATTGTAAACAACAAAGAAACTTTGACAAGAACTAACCAGCTGATCGCTCAATGTGTCCGATGTTCTGCACTTGTAGGAACTGTTCCACAACAGCAATCATCTCATCCGTAGCGTCTGATTCAACAAGTCTTCCACTCGCCCACTGCAGACCTCTTACCATTGTCTGTAATCTATTATTTTAAAAGATAGAAACACAACTGCACAATTATGGGTTGTTTATCTGCCTAAAATGAACTAAAAAACCCTAAAAAACCGTATACCCCATGCCGCCCCTCAGCGCGCGATCAGCAACGTCGGTCCTGCAACGGTTAAGCTCCAACCAAAAAAACTTACCTGGCTGTAACGTTAGCCTTACTGACCCTGAAGATATTGATTAGCTTGTTGGTTAATTAGGGTTGGAGCTAACGTAAACTCTGCAGGACCTCAGCACTCCAGAACCGCCGTTGCCTATCAATGACCTAACGTTACATCAAACAAATATTTGAAAAACCTTGTGACTTACCTGGAAATTACGGACTGAATTGTATCCTCTTCCACACTGCCTGAAAGACATAAGTGAGCGCATTCTTGAAAAACACGTTTACAATAATTTCGAAAATTTCTCAATGCCATGACTCCTCTAAAGCACGTATTTTCAAACGCCGCCTCCTGTTAGGTCATAATACGACGTCTTTGTCATGTGACTAATAGATAGCGCTGACATATCCAGAAAAAGAAAGTTATGTACCATCAGGTGCGTTAGTGCCTATAATGGTACATCACTTTTTTATGTATTAATTATTGACAGGTCATTATGTAGAGATTTACGTCACCATAATGTTTAATTAAGTTTATGCAAATTTCAATCTTTCTGGCTTTGCCATTGGCCAAACAAACCGCCCCTGCGTGCTGTGTGAAAGCTGTCATCCGTTAACATGGGCGCCAAAAAAATATACGCTGCTTATGCCCTGCTGACGCATGCCGTGTGAAACTGCCGTTACAGTGAATGCAGTGCATAGAGCCATTTTCATAGCTGAGCCACTCAAAGTCTTTCAAATATTCTCTCTGAAAACTGTACACCGCCTTTTCGGATGGTGAATCAACATTCACAACACGATCACTATCACCAACGCCATTATTTGTAACTTTAGTTGGTTTGCAAAATAAATCAGTCAGTGTTTGTCACTTTTTGTTGAAAAAAGCTTCTGTTGTGGTTCGTGCTATTTGCAGCGCATTTCTGTGTTTGCAGCACATTATCTCTTTGCTCACAGCTAACTGTGTGTAAAACAGATAATTTTCTGCAGAAAATAAAAGCAAGACAAAGGCAACTTCCATTTGGCTTTTCATTTTCAGTCTTCACAATTGTTTTACTCATAAAAAAAAATCTACAACATGTGTTTGCAAATTCTCTGCATTGTGAGAATTTGTAGTTTGCATGCGTTTTTGCATGAGTGTGTGACGTTTTACGTTGTCCCGCCCCGTGTGACATTACATTCCTGTGTGATGGCACTAATACTAACTTTTTTTAAACATGGACAAAATACTTGTGAAATGCATGTTATCCTATGCTAAAATTTAATTAGTTTAGCATTTAATAAAACTGTTAAAATAAACAATATCAGTATCCAATAATATCCGTGTTTATTACAGAGGTGAGAGGGTCTGTTTCGTACATTTGGGCTTCACCGAGATCATGTGCTCTGTATGCATGCATTGCTATTGTCATTCAGGTAGATTACAATTGGTATAATCACTAATACCATGGTGAAGCTAAATGGCTAGTATAGAAAAAACATGTT
Organism: Enteromius trimaculatus; assembly: GCA_032361065.1. Taxonomy (NCBI): domain Eukaryota; kingdom Metazoa; phylum Chordata; class Actinopteri; order Cypriniformes; family Cyprinidae; genus Enteromius; species Enteromius trimaculatus. The sequence goes on from JAUMHP010000045.1 coordinate 5,002,089, forward strand.
AATGTGTGATTACTTTAGTTAAACTAATATGATTTTTATTTGTAGTAAACACATGCTTAATTCTGATAATTAAAACGTATGTAACCGAGTGCAGAAATGAACGTACCTGAATGTACCTAATACTGATATATAGATCTGGCTCTTTATTTGTATTAATTTATTTCTTTTATATATCAAAATATATGAAATGTGTGTGCAGTAAGAGGATCTACGGCAAATCGCATTGGCTAAAACACACAAGTAAATGCGTTGTGAAAAAAAAAAAAATCACAGACATCGCATTGGCGCTCTAGAATTATCACAGAGGTTGTGAGAGAAAAACACAGACATGGCAGATTCGGATTATATTAGAAACAACAAGATCTGTGAAACGATACATTCTCTAACGACCCCCTGTAAAACCGTTTCTGTCTGAATAGGGCTTTACTTTTAGTCATTATTTAGCCTTTGGCAGAATTCAAATTAGCCATTTAATTAGATTAAATGCATTTTTAATAATGAATCAACCAAACTAATCACCACTTTTAGTTACTCTAAATAATAAATCTCACTTTTCTTTACATTAAAGCTGAATGTGCCCTTGATACAATGAACTACGAAGTCATCAAGGGTCGTCCAATCAGGATCATGTGGTCACAGAGAGATCCAGGTCTGAGAAAGTCTGGTGTGGGAAACATCTTCATCAAGAACATGGATGAGTCTATTGACAACAAGGCTCTCTATGACACCTTTTCTGCTTTTGGTAACATCTTGTCATGTAAGGTACGTCCTTTTTCATTACTGTGAGGTTTTTTTTTATTAAAGGTACCTTTTATTCGCAATTTGATTGGAATGATTTGCAAATAATGTATTGTGTTTTCCATCTAGGTGGTTTGTGATGAGAATGGCTCAAAAGGTTATGGGTTTGTGCACTTTGAGACTCAAGAAGCAGCCAACAGAGCCATCGAGACCATGAACGGCATGCTTCTGAATGATCGCAAAGTGTAAGCATTGACCAGTGGTTCTCAACCAGGGAGCTAGGGAAAGACTAGGTGTCTCATCAAATGCTGAAACGCTTTTTTTTTTTTTTTTTATTATTATTTTTTTTTTTCTCCCCTCAGTAGCTATTATTTTAATTAAAAGAGTAAGAACATAACTTCTGGAAATATGAAATGAAGCATTGCTAATTATAAAATTACTTAACTATGTTATTTAATAAACACAACAAAAAGTAACAAGCTACTTTGTCTTTATTAAAACAGGAGTGCCACAGATATCTTGGTGATTGCAGGATATATCAAACTTTTTGTTGGGTAACTAATATAATAAAATGTTTTGTCCTTTATCAGCAATCCATGTTTTCGATTAAAAATAAATAAATAAATAAAACGATTCAATTTAGTTCTGCTATAAAACTGACATTTGTGGTGTTTTCTAATTTAGCTTACTACTACTTCCTTGTCCTCTCCATGGTCTTTTTCCACCAACCAGGGATGGGAAAAACGTATAGGTTACTTCCGTAACCACTGTTCCCTGAGACCTGGAACGAGTACTGCGTCTGCTAAACTCCTTTTTCCCCCTAACTGAAGCCTATTTTAAAACGCAGTTTTATTATTTACTAAAACTGCATGGTATTTGGCTGCTGTATGGGGACTTTTATTTAAACAATAGGGCAAGGCCCTGCGAACAGCGGGCCAATGCCGTCAACCACGCACCATCGCGTGATACCACTGAACCTATGGCTGCAGTTGGCGCCAAGGTGGTGTGATGTGGCGTGACCCGCGTCTATATAAGCGAGGACACGCCAGCCAACTTCAGGTTAATTCGACTGAAGCAATGGCGTTTTATAGCACGGCACGGACCAAGCTGTCTCCTTTTGAGTGCAAGGCGGTCAAACAGTGAAAGAACCCTGATATGATTATAACGCTATATATATGATATATGAGACTTCACAGAGAAGCGAGTTCGCGGCCGGGTTTAAGCAATTTGCGATTTTTGCGAGTCTTTGCTTCGAGACCGATAGCCCTTTGGAGCGGACACCGAAGCAGACAAACAGCTGGTCAGAGCGTCTGAAATCAGCTGAGCGCTCGATATAAGTTCTCAATGCCCTGACCGGGCAGAGAGGGTTGGAGTCCTGGCCCTCAGAGGGCGGCAAAGCCGATAGAGAAACCACCTGAGCTCTGAACAGGGCGTAGAGATTACTTTAGGTACATAGCCGTGCCTCGGTTTCAGGATGACTTTCGATTCATTTCGCCCAAACTCAAGGCTACAGGGCTAATAGAAGGTGCTTGCAGTTCGCCTACTCACTTGACAGATGCCAGTGCTAGAAGCAGAGGGCATTCAGCACCGTGGGCAGGTCCCAAGTCGGGACCGTGTGAAAGGCAGCCTCGGGTTGTGGTGGGCTGATATAGCCGCCACGTAAGCCCTGAGGGTGGAAAGGGCTCGGCCCGTAGCCAGCAGGAGCTGCAAGAATGACAGTATCAGTGATATGTCACACTTAGGGTTTTTTTTACTGCGCTCTGCGCACCATCTAGACAACACGGCCCATTTTAAAGCATAGAGACGCCTCGTGGACGGAGCTCTAGCTTGAGAAATAGTGTTCAACACACTCTCTGGGAGGCGAGTAGGCTCCCGTCTAGCGGCCATGCATGGAGGGCCCACAGTTCGGGCTGTGGGTGCCAGATTGTACCTTTCGCCTGAGATAGCATGTCTCTGCTCAGGGGAATTGGTCACAGGGCTGCTGTCAGCATTGCATAAAAGCTCGCTATCCACGGCTGGTTCGGCCACAGCGGGACTACCAGGAGGAGCTTGTGGCCCTCCTCCTTGACCCTGCTGATGACCTGAGTCATCAGGGGGGTCGGAGGGAAAGCATAGAGCGGAAGCCTCGGCCAAGACTGGGCAAGACTGCAGTGTCCATTCTGATGGGCTGACCTTTCCTCTGGACAGCATGTCTGCGCCCTGGTTGAGAATGCATGGTACGTAACATGCTCTTATCGAGCAAAAGTTCAGCAGAGCCCACTTCAGAAGGCTTGCTGCCATTTTGTAGAGGCGTTTTGATTAAAGGCCCCCTTGGTGATTTATTTACCACTGTCATACTGTCCGAGCAAACCAGAATGTGACTGTCCCTCAGGAGTGGAAGGAAGAAGTGTCACACTGCCATCATTTCCAGACAGTTTGTGTAATTTGCTGTCCTCCTCTGACCACAGGCCGGAGGCTGGCGAGCCCTCGTACAGCACGCCCCATCCTGTCTTTGTGGCGTCTGTGAGGAGGACTCCCCTCCTGTTCATCACATAGAGAGGGATCCCTTTTTGCAGCCTGTAAATGTCCTTCCACTGGCGCATAGCTGCAAAACAACCTGTGTTCACCCTGAGGTTTTTGCGTCCGAGACGCCAGGCTCGCAGCGACACCCGTTGCTTTAACCAGAACTGCAGGGACCTCATATGCAGGAGGTCTAGCTGCAGGACTGTCGCGGCTGCTGACATCAAACAGAGCATCCTTTGGAAAGCTTTCAGAGTGCGCCTGGGGCCAGGCTCGAAGGAAGCTGTGATCGTTCGAATGTATCAGTAATAGAGAGGGCTGCGGCCATTTGCTCTGAGTCTATTACTGATACCAGAAAAACTAGTTTGTCGGTGATTTTGAAGGGCCATTTGTGAAGGGCGCGATTTCAAAATCTTTAAGTCTAAAATGGGCCTGAGCCCGGTGTCTCTTGGGGATCAGAAAATACCTGCTGTAATGCTCTTTTTCTCTGTCTGAGGGGGGAACAACTTGAATCGCCCCTTTTGACAGCAGCGTGTCTACTTTGGCTCTCAGCACTCGCGCAGCGGGGCTCGAGACCGAAGTGTGTATGATTTTGCTGAAGGGCCTTGGTCTTTTGGCAAATTGAAGGCTGTAGCCTTTTTCTATTATCCCCAAAACCCGGAATGGCGTGCCAGGCTTTCAGACGGTGTGATAAGGGTCTATAGTTTTGTCGCTGTGTAGGGACCGATAACTCTCTTAACTGCTCTTTATGCGAGTTTGTGTGGTCGCCTTCAAAAAGGCGTGCTGCAAGGATGCTTTTACGGGCCTTTTTTCTGCAGCAAATCAAGGTTTTACCATGCCCGGGGCTTCGGGGGGCAGCGGGGATTGACGACAGCATCGCAGCTTTCGGGGTGGTCCGGCATCGGCGCGTGGATCCAGCGCGATCTTGGACCGGGGACCCTGTCTCCTCGAAGAGGGGAAGCGGCGGTTTGCAGAGCGGGAGCGTTGTCTCTGCGGCTCCGCTTTCTGCTGAGGCTGAGTGCTCGGGGGGGGGCTGCTGCTTGGGCTGCTGTGCTGGCGGCTTCGAGCGGCTAGCAGAGGCAGTCCTCTTAGGCAGAAAGTGCCGCATGGCTTGCAATGCTTTCTGCGCTTCAGTAAAGCGCTCTGTGCCAAAATACCATGCAGTTTTAGTAAAGAATAAAACTGCGTTTTAAAATAGGCTTCAGTTAGGGGGAAAAAAGGAGTTTTCCCCATAGCGTCTTAGCAGACGCAGTACGAGTGAAATGTCGAAAGGGAAACATTAGTTTTGCAAGTTCTACAACTCCTATTTGTTTATGGGCCTGTGTGTGTGTTTCTGTTGTTTTTTTTATATATATAAACAGTATTGATTGTTTTATATTTCATATATTTTGTATTAGCTTTTTCTTGCACTTTTTTTTTTTTTTTTTCAACATTTCTGCAATAATTCATCCGCCGTATTGCTGTACACAAAAGTAAATAAACTTTAATCGCTGTATGTAGTTTTGTAGGGCATTTTAAGTCTCGTAAGGAGCGTGAGGCAGAGTTGGGAGCTAAAGCCATGGAGTTCACCAATGTGTACATTAAGAACTTCGGTGAAGATATTGACAGTGAGAAACTGAAGGGCATCTTTTCCGAATTTGGTAAGCAGTTTTATGTATTAATGTTTTGTTTTCTTTTTCTGTAAAGACATTCGATAGGAAGTGTTAAATGTGCAAATGCAATGAAAGAATTAGCGTGGGTTTTAAACTGATTTAAGATCTACAATTCTTTAGGAAGCATTTAGGGGTATTGATTCTGCTTCTTTTAAAGCTGGCTCTCATTCACAGGTAAGACTCTTAGTGTTTGTGTAATGACAGATGAAAGGGGACGCTCACGTGGCTTTGGATTTGTCAATTTTGAAAACCATGGTGATGCCAGGAGGGTAAGAAAACATACTATACAGTATACTGTATGCGAGTAGAAATGGAGACTGAAGTCTTTTCTCTCTGTGGTAGGCAGTAACGGAAATGAATAGCAAAGAGCTAAATGGCAGAGTCCTGTATGTGGGCAGAGCTCAGAAAAGACTGGAGAGGCAGGGAGAACTCAAGCGCAAGTTTGAGCAAATAAAGCAGGAGCGCATACAACGCTACCAGGTACATGGACATATGCTTATCTACAAACACAAAATTCAGTATCGTCCTATAATCATCTGAGAAGGATTTTTGCATATACTGAACTGTATGTTGATTTTTATCCGGAATATGTTTTAATGCTTGCATTGTTTTTGTTTTTAGGGAGTAAATCTCTATGTAAAAAATATAGATGACAGCATTGATGATGACAAGTTGAGGAAAGAGTTTGCTCCTTATGGAACCATCACTAGTGCAAAGGTAATGTGAAGTGCAAGAGAATACACAACTTAATAAATAATGGCAACACTAACAGGACAACAAACTACAAAATATAATAAAAATAATTCATACATATAATAGGAATGTAATATAAAGCTTGTAAAATCAGGCATTAGTTACATTAGTCAGCCATTATAAACATTACTGACGAGTATGTGTTTTCAGTCACAATTTTCTTTCCTGCTTTAGGGTCACCATAAAATGTATATCTTTAGCATAGAATTGTTATGGGTTACTTTTTTCCCGAAAAACAAAAAACACATTTAATGAATTACAATTCATTCTTTTCCTCTCTCAATGAAGAACCCGTTTCACCCATGAATATTATTATTTATTATTTGTATTATTTATTATTTTATTATTATTCCAAAGTGATAAACAGATCATGGGCAATAGCACTCAGGAGACAGGGGTTTGAGCCAAAAGACTGCACCGTACTATGCAGCTGTCATTTTCGTTTTTTTGTTTTGTGCATTGTAGAACAAATTAATTAGTTATGTAGGTGTGTCTAAGTATTGTATTGTAAATGATATATCACATATTAATGATAACATAGATTGATTAATAATTTTACTTATACGTAAAACAATTAATTTCTGTTCTATCATAATGATAGAATATGATAAACCAAACGGATTGAAAATCAGATGAAAATGAAGCAATCATTTAAAAATGTTTTTTTAAATCGTTGATGGCTCTCTGCCAATGTTAACTAATGCAGTGTAGACGCGCCTTCCACCAACACAAGATGGCGGCCGCGTTGACACATCGTTCCTATGGACATCAGCGTCAGGGCACATCTAGTCACTATAGATATCTATGGCAGAATCCGCCATAATCGTTATGGACGTTTGTGAGGGGTGGAGCTATCAAAAATGACTACCAGAAGCCGTAGACTGTGCCTTTTGATGCAACTATTTTAAAGAAAAAAAGTTGTTTTGTAATCGCTTTTTGAGTAAGGCTGTGTGACATCACAGGGTTGGTTTGCGTCACTGGGTAGTTTTTTTAAATGTAGAAAGATGCTCTTGAAAGTACTGTCGAGTCCATAGTAAGTGCAACTGCCTATGCATTTGAGCTGAAATGGAGACTGGTTCGAGTAGTAATATTGTAGTCGTGTATAAAGAAGTCGTGAAAACACGTGAGAACAGCAACAATCATTGAGATAAGTCATGAAGTAACAGCAGAAAAGCTAATTTTATTCGCAGATGAACATAAAACGTACATACAGCTTAAGTCAGTATAATGCAAGTATGTCTGAATGGTCTGATATAACAATAAAATACAACATGAATAATATTGTATTATATTGGCATATATGAAAACAATGTTTGGGATACCATGAACAAAACTCGGCATATAGACAGTTTCATGTTTAATATTCATCCAAATTATGGAGTAAACCAAAATGTATGTGTGAAAATAACATTTGCGTGTTCATAACATAAAGAAATACTTGTAATACAAGTGGAGCCCTTGCTCCAATAGCTATAACAAAACCTCCTTTTTTTCTTTTAAAATGGTTACATTTAATCATGTTTGTTTCATATTTTTTTAATTACAGTGGACATTGCTTTAATAAATGTAAACTTAACTGATTGCTTCACTTCCACTTTACGATAATGCTTTTTTTGTGTGCGTTTTGCTTAAAAAATTTATTGCATGAAAATGGTAGTTCTTATTGACAAAAATGCAAATTCTCAGTTTTTTGGTGTAATTTTCCAGTGGGAGAAATTGAATAATGTCTTGCTTCTGATTTTCTTGCATTTTGGGATAGGTGATGACTGATGGAGGCCACAGTAGAGGCTTTGGCTTTGTGTGTTTTTCCTCTCCCGAAGAGGCCACTAAGGCAGTAACTGAGATGAATGGCCGTATTGTTAGCACAAAACCGCTATATGTGGCTCTTGCCCAGAGAAAAGAGGAGCGAAAGGCAATACTCACCAATCAGTACATGCAGAGACTAGCCAGCATTCGAGCCATTCCCAGCCCTGCCATACCGACCTCCTATCAGCAGAGCTCCGGCTACTACATGACCTCTGTGCCACAAGTGGGTGGGAATTTATGTGCATGTGAGGTTTTGTATGATGACTGCAGTTTCTGCATTACTTCTGCAGTGTGAACTAGGGCTGGGTATCGTTAAAAATAATTTTGATACTGATACCTTGAGTTCAATACCGGTTCCTGAATGATAACTTTTTCGTTAACAATTTCATATAATTGTTACATTATACTAAACTAAATTACATTATATCCAAAAAGTTTTTTTCAGCTTGTTGACATTTATACAGACTCTCAACCTCATCTCCTGAACCACTGCACAGAAAAAAAAATCCAACACAAAGAATCAGTGCAAATTAGTTTTAGTAAAGTTCAAATAGTTTTCCGTTTACATTTTGCGATCGGAAATTAATCGCTTATGATTTTGATCGCTTTACTAAAGTGATGCGCATGCATTAATCAGCGATTAAATTGCCCAGCCCTAATGGCACAGTTCCACCACACACACTCGCCCACATGAACGTGCGCACGCTGCACACTAGTGATGCGCGGGTCGTCTCATAACCCGCGGGTCGGGTTGGGGCAGGTTAAGAAATTGTCACTTTATTTGCAGGTCGGGTTGGGGCGGGTCATTAAAA
>JAUMHP010000045.1:5024539-5038836 GCA_032361065.1 Enteromius trimaculatus
TCCATTGCTGGTTTAAGCTGGTCCATTGCTGGTTTATGCTGGTCCTTTGCTGGTTTAAGCTGGTCCATTGCTGGTTTAAGCTGGTCCATTGCTGGTTTATGCTGGTCTTTTGCTGGTTTATGCTGTTCACGTGCTGGCAAAGGACCAGCATAAACCAGCAAAGGACCAGCTTAAACCAGCATCAGAACCTACCTAACCAGCATATGCTGTTTGTTTTTTTTCAGCAGGGTAGCCAAACAATCATTTTGTGCAAGAAACTCAACATTATTTACAGCATTATTACCTGTAATCGAGAGTCTAAAGTTATATCCTCTTCACAAATGAACAATTGTTTTGATTAATTAAGTTTACTAGTTTATTCACTTTTCATACTTTAGACATAAGAAACATCCATGTTTCACATCATTATTGGGAGATTTGAGAATATAATAGCATATATGTTATGTCATTGTGTAGTAATATAAACAACGTTGGTTTTCATTTCATTGAAGACAATTGTCTGGGAAAACCAGACTAATGTTGTAAATAATGTTTAGCTACTTGCACAGACAAGCTTCGTTGTTTTCTCTTCATAAAACCTCAAACACCAAGAAGTATGGTTTCAGCTAAAATCTTTTTTATTGTATATATTGTTGAAAAAATCTCACCTACATCTGAGATGCCCTAAGCCATAAATTAACAAAAATAATTTTCGGGTGAACTATCCCCTGAAGTGTGTTTTACTTAAAGCAACTTAGCAACTATCTAACAACCAGATAGCAGCGCCCTAGCAACCACTGTTCCATCTATGTGATTAATTTTTTGCACCCGCCACCTTTTCTTCAGGAAAGGTCAAAATCTAGTTTGGTTATGTTGTACGCTTTAGATTTATCTTTCCTTTTTGCTTCTTTCAGAGCAAACGAAGCCGTCCAAACTCAACACACTGCCTCCATTATACTAGCAATGGCTGAAAAGCGCGTCTCCTAAAAGCTGTTGTTTAAGCATCCAAAAATGGCTAGCCATGACATTAATATTTTAGAACAACAAATTAAAGAGTGGAGAAGTATTTGCTGGAGTGGCTTCTTTCGAGGCTGTGATTAATGGGATGGTCATCTTGCCGACACCTTAATTATGCAGAAAGGGAAAGCACAAACCGCTTTGGCACAGAGAGTAAGAATTCCTCCAGTGATCTGACAGGAAACACAAATAACACGGCCAACGCCTCTGAGCTCTGCGCCTCAGCCGTGAATTCAGAGGGGGGTGTGTGTGTAGTTTATGAAATGTCCGGGAAGATATGAGCTGTTGGTTGAATGATAATAACATTTACACCGGTTTCAACATGAAGCAGACGCAGAACATTCCAATAAAAGTTTATCATTGACAGAAGCGTTGCAGAGTGCCTATAACTGGCCTACATTTATCATTCTTTTATTACCAGCACACAATGACTTAACAGTTCACCCACACGTCGAACTCCAGCCCAGGCTGTTGGCCATTTTCCTGTGGTTTGAGCCTTAATTAGACAATTTTGAGTAAGTGTAAATATTGTTAGAGACTATACTGGTGCCAGTCTTGCTGTGCAGGTTCATATGTATTCTTCATTTTGTCAGTATGTGTCTGATGAATCCTGTGATGTTTTGTGGCAGTGGCAAACTCACAAACTGATTCCTCTGAGGCTGAGGGAAGCCGTGCTCTGTGCTTTAGGGAACTGTGAGGGAATGTGTGGTATGTGATTGAGGAACGTTCACTCGTTATCCCTGAAGCAGCAGCTGCACTTCCCCGGCTCTCTGCCCTCACCAGGTACAGACTGTACACTGCAGACCATCCTGGAGAAGAAACCGCTCATAACAACAGGGCAGTGTGGAGGTAAAGTCCGTACTGTACCGTATTGTGTGCTGCTGCTCGTCTGTCTGCTCAGGATCAGTCTGCCATGACTGCTGTCACTTCAAGGGATTTTCATGTTACCGCACGGCTCATAAACGCTGTTATCACGGCGCTGTGTTGATCAACAGGTCATGGGCGTCAGCCAATCAGAGGCTGAGGGGGCAGTGAGCCGGTCCAATGAGAGGCAGAGCACCGCTGATGGACAGGTTAACTAGTCAGTGTTCACTACTGTACTTCTGCTGTTATAACAGTGTCGTCTAAGAGTTGGTCTTGATTATTTTGCTCATCCAAGACTTATTAAAGTATTTTATACTTTTTTACTCTGTATTTTTGGCATACTAAAATATCCTAAATATTTCGCATTTTGCTTAGTTGTCTGCATCTAATAAAAAAGTTTGAGGTTCTTGCGCACAGTCACAGTCAGTTTAAACTTCTCTTTCTCTCCGAGCAGCTAGTAAACGCTCGGACCCAGCCGGGCCTCCCAGGCAGCGAGTGAATGTCGTTCCTCTGCAGCAGGTCTAATGTTACACCAGCACTCGTTTAAACCCCGGCCAGAATCTGGAGACTGATACGATCAGGACATCCTGTGAGATTGTGATGAGCCGAGAGGAGATGATCTGAGAGCATCGCAGGAGCCAGATGACATGAAGCCACTGATCAAAGAGAGGCTCTTCTTCTTCATTTCATCTTTATTCATACTAATCTTAATGTCTAATGCCTGTGAACCCTACTGAGATGTTTCAGCATACACTGCATGTGACCATAAATCAGCATTTCCAACATCATATGGCAAATCCCAGTCATTTCCGTTAGTTCAAAACATGTGGACTTTTAGAAAATAAACTAGTTTATTACCAGCTGTGTATACGTACAGTATAAATACATACATGTATTGCAACAATGAAATATTCAGTTTGCAAATTATATTTATCCTATTTCTTTAATTCCTACACACACTTCTTATTAGATTTCATTTCAAGCATAGTCTTAAGACACAAATGCACTTGTTCTTGTCATAACTGACTTCAAAAAAAACTTGTTAGCTTGTTACTTGAGAAGAAAACAGTAACATTTTGTATGTTATTTCTCTATAACAACTTACAGCTTTTTTTGGTTGGTATATAATTATATTTATTTAGTATGAAATATGTTTATTTTAAATATACTACTTTGTACTAGGCTCAAAAGCAAAATAACAGAGTGAGTTAGACTGAGTCATGATGCAACGCCTCTGTAGACCATAATCAGTTGTTTTATTACTTTACAATGTGTGTGTGTGTTCGAGTGTTTACTTGTGTTGCTATGTTACCAGATCATGACATCACAGACATGACATCAGTCTGAGATAGCAGCCCAGCTCACGCTCAGTTCTGGGCTCTCATTTTCTTTAAAATCCTTTGGAATTGTCCGTTACCTGTCGATTTGTGCTATAGATCGACATATCATTTTCCCGATATTTTAACATTTTCCCATAATCGGGTATCGGTTCTGTAATATCGGATTCCCCGATAAACACTGCCATCTTGTGGCCGTTTTGAGACTGCACAGGACCGCCATTTCAGCTCAGCGTCTGAGTGGAGGCTAACGCTTTCCTTACTGGCTTGGCTTTAATTGATAAACCTTATTCACCACAACAATCATTAATGCACAGATGAGATATAAATGGCTGATTTGTAGTTTATGCCGACTCTTAATAGAGTCACGGAGTCTGAAGTGTGTGTCGGGCACCGGCGGCGCCATTCAGCATCTGTCCACTGTGACTGGGGGCAGTGTTTTTCGCCGCAAAGAGCCATTTGCTTAGTTTCAAATTAAATTACAATAAGTTTATGATCGTTAATGTACATATTAACAGCTACTAAAAGTGCCATGAGACAAAACACATCAACATAACTTAAAGTATAGTCAAAATAATATAACATAACATAACGTACATTTCCGTGGGGAAAAAACAGAAGTGTGCGATGCTCTCGATGTTTTCAACATCTGCCATCTCACTAAATTGAGTGTCATGTGATGCTGTGTCACGGCGCTATGACACCAAAACTATAAAACAAATTACCAACAAAACATTTGGTGCATCCACTAGGGACACAATTACTGATTATCATCGTTACCTTCACTGCTCAAAACAGTAAGCAGCAGCTTGTTTTAATAAGAAAAGCTCACTATCTTAAAGGTTGTGAGTGGTCAGCAGCAGACTGTTCTTGCCTCTCTTTTCAGCCAGCATAGACTGCTCTGTCAGCTTCAGGAATCAGTCCTCCGTAAATGTGCTGAACACACTCCAATATTTGTGTTCAGCTGTTCTGGAACAGTGTTGAAACACAACTTAACACTGATTTCCTAGAAGAAAACTTTCACAACGACACACAGCGTCTCCAGAACATGGCGCCCGCAGCAACACTACAGACACGATAATAGCGTATTCGGATGCATGTGCATATGGATATGAAAAATAATATGATCAGCAGCACTACGCTGCATGTAAATGAAATATGTTAGCGAGTGAAATGTCCATCTAGTAAGTGGTCGAGGCCTGTGCAAGCTTTGGGATGCTGATGGAAGCCATCTACTGCATCTTAGTTTTGATAATATTAAACGTGTGTAGTGTTTCCTGTAAGGGGTAGGTTTAGGTGTAGGGTCAGTGTAGGACAATACCACATACAGTCATGAGAGTGTGTGTGTGTGTGTGTGTGTGCTGCGCAGCTGTGGAGGTTTAACGCTGATATCAGTGCAGATGAGAGAAGTGCGTGTGACAGAAGTCTCTTTATTCTGCTGGTCAGTCAAATGCTACATGGTTGCCAATGACAGACACAAAGTGAGCAGTCACCTTTGACACACACACACACACACACACTGGAGTGCCATGTGCCTGTGTCTGCTCTACAGTCACTCTGTTCTCTGTGACACAGATGGATCTGGATTGGGGCGACCCACTCTGTGTGCCGTTCAAGTCAAATGTGCAAAATTAAAGAATAAAAACTTCCTCAAGATGTGATGGAAGGTAGATGTTTCGATTAAGGTTTCCTGTTTTGCTTTTTTGTTTGTTTTTTAATCAAAGACCAAACTTTAATTCAGGACCAACCTGTTGATCTTTGAGGCCAAATTGAAGCCTGGATCAAATCAACACGCAAAGTTAATGTCTGAACAGCTTTCTTTTCCTAGTTGCTTATTTAAGACGCAATTTACACGAAGAACAAAAGGAAGGTTTTGGGGACTGCTTTTAGAGCGTTAAAAACACTATAAACTACTTTACATTTGTGACATTTCCCCAGAATGAGTACAAATTAAGCAATTTAAATTAATAAATGACCTTGAAACTTGAAATATTGTGTTGTGTGTATTTAAACCAAGTGCAAAAACTTATCTAAAATGTTTAAATCACAATAGACAAGTAAAAATATTGTCTTGTTTTCAGAAAAATAATTCAAAAAAGGACTTTTTGTTTAGAACAAGCTAAATAATCTGCCGATGAGGTCAGCAAAATAATCCCATTTCAAACAGAAAGCACTTTGATGGTTTCAAGTAAAAACTCTTAATTGAACTTGTTTTTTCTGAAAACAAAGCTATATGTTTTTCTTGTCTACAAAATCCTTCTTGGTTTTAACATTTTTAGATCATTCGGATGGAAGCAAGACTAATCTAGTCTTAAGAAACTTTTTTTTGCAGTGCGAGGTGCATATAATTGCCATTGTTTGCAATAGTATAAAAAGCAGAAAATCCTGCGATTTTAACATCATATAAATAGAATCTAAAGCTAAATAACATATCGCTAAAAGTACTGTTATTTTCTCTTAGCTTTAGAATGGACTGCACTCTTTGCACTTAGTCTAAATAGAGTGTTATGGCGTTTCATTGCATGAATCTGAATCTGGCAGACCGTGTGGTTAAAGCTAGTTTACTGGTTCAGTCTCAGCAGGGATCATGCCAGGGGTCTCCATTACGCTGACCATCAGCGCCGAGCCTTTGATCAGGTCATGTGTCCAGCATCAAAACAACTAAACCTTTGTCTGAGCCTCAGACCTGGCCAGGAGCTCAGGACTGAACATTGCTGTTAGCTCATCCCTAGTGCTGTGCATGTTTGACAGGAGGCTGTAGAGAGAGCGTGTGGCGCCCAGGTCTTGGACTGTAAATGACTGCTGTCTATTATTTCACAGCCAGAAGACGGCTGTCCTTCATCAGAAATGAAACGAGAGCTCACACCTCAGGCCAGACAGGAAAAGCCAGTCAAATAATCGGAGTTAATCACGGCGCTGGGCTACTGCAGCTCTCTGAAGGCCTGCCGTCACTAGGTTCACTACGAGAAAGTGGAACCGCTCATTTTCTTTAAGTCAACAGCAGTGTTTAAACACAGAGCGCAGTTTCACCAAATCACACGCACTTCCCAATCTGAAGGTCATCCTGCGTAAGAAGGCACTGAAAACCGATATGACCTGCTGCGGATTTATTCAATCATCATGTTGTCCCTTTTTTGTGACCTACACAGTAAAGCACATCATTGATCATTCTACAGTGTATTTTAATTAGCATTTTAAGTGTAGTATAAATAATAATCAATAAATTGCAGTTTCATCCTAGACTTCTGGGGCCCTGAACACAACTCTTGCTCTGGGTAGACAGCTGTGTTTTGACACCACATCTGTATTTGCATGTTATAGAAAATATGTACCATCATGTTTACATTACAATAGGGAAATGCTGCTTCAATCATTTTTGAGAGCCAGGGGCCCCCTAGTGGTTGGGTAAAGTCAGGCTTTTGACTCATGCATTACTCATTTGTAATTACCTGTCAGAGATTACTAATGCGTTTGTAAATAGCTTATTCTTTAGAAATCCTTAATAAAGTGAACATTGGTGAATCCAACTGTAAACAAAACTTTTAATGATGTGTGTATGTCACTTTCCTGTCCGTCTCACATTTGAGGCAGATCTGCTGTTCTCGGAGACGTTCGGTGCGGCTGTGTGTGTGTCTGTTTGAGCTAAAGCTTAGCATGACATCAGCTGCTAAAAATACCTGCTCCACACTTCCTTCTGTTCAGCACACCTGGACCAGCCCACGCAGTCCTCCACACCACACACACCGTCTCATGAGAGGACACTGCTGAACCGCAGCAAACACTAAATAGCCCTGGTTGTGGTGTCTTAAATGTTAGTTACTCAGTACTGACTTATGTATCGAACAAAACAACATCAAGTAATAAATAGTCTTTCTGTTGAAATCTGGAATCTGAGGGTCCAACATGTTTTTTTCAGTATTGAGAAAATTGAGTTTTTTGATATCTTAGGTAATTCATTTACAAAATATCTTCATGGAACATGATCTTTGCTTAATGTCCTAATTATTTTTGGCATAAAAGAAAAATCACCACTATCTTATGTACACTAAATACATACACAATCTTGAAGTTTTGTTTCTTTTGTAATTTCGGTCATGTACGTAATGGATAATGTGCAGTCATCCTGCTTATTACTCACCAAATAAACATTTACACGGACATGAAACATTAAACTGTGTCGATCTGAAATCTGATCTTTATATTATTAACCCATAATAAATAAAACAATCCATTACAATGGCATATGGTTACAACTAAAGACAAACAATATTACTACTGAAGTCCTCAGTTAATGTGGAGATATTAGACAACACCCCAGATGAGTTAACATGACACGACTGAGAGAGTCAACTTCAGGAAACATCAGACTAATGAATGACACGATTCAACAATTACATTAATCTGATATTCCTGAGAACTCTACATTAAACATACTGAAGCTCCAAAAGGCGTTTCCACCTTAGAAAAAAAAATTGTACTGTTTGAACAAAGAGTTTGATCTTTTTGTTGAACACTTTCATTGAGAAATCCACTCTGTCGTTCTTTTTAAATGTGTGTTTTAAGTACTTTTTTGGATGGCTTCATGTATATGTTTATACATTAACACTGAGCTCTTGTGTCATCTGTGAGTGTGATGAATTCAGAGGAGGGAAAACACCTTCTCCTGCCAAAACTGGCTCCATTATCAGCTCATCAGCAGCAGACGGGACGGGCTGAATGTGGGAATCATGCGGTGTGGCAGGTACATACAGGAACTCGAACCGCAGAAAGAAAAACAGCCCGCGCTATTCAGCTGCTTGTTATCGGTCCTCTTCAACAGGAGACACTGCAAACTCGCTCGCGTCTAAATAAGCATATTAGTGTGGTTACTTTTTAATGGCGCTACATTGCATGCTTATATTCCATCATACAACCAAACTACAAATCGCTGCTTTCTGTTCAGGAAGTTTGCTTTTTGGGACGTTGCCAGATTCTTCAACGATATCTGACAAGAGATTACAAATGTGTTTCAATAACTGACTCTAATTAACTCGACCTCAATGTTTGCTTTCTCAAGACAGTCAAGTCACGTTGTGTTGGCTGTGACTGCAGCACTACACTCTCAGTAAGATTGCTCTCCCTTAGAAGGATCTAGATTCATTTATAAAGAACCTTTTGTACAATAGAAAGATTCCAACGATGTTAAAAGTTCTAAATGGAATCACTTATCCTTTATTTTCAAAGGTCTTTGCACACCGAGTCCGAAATTTTTGATTTGAAAAAAAATTTAAACAATAAAAATTTAACCTGGACGAAAGTTTTGGAGGCGGTGAGTAAATGTGATTGACACGGAAGATGAAAAATCCGGACAAAAACAGTATACGCAACAATAAACTAATTTAGCTAGAGGCATGTCAGAATATAAGTGTACGGTACGCATGCAGCAGAAACAGCAGAATAAGTAAGAAATGAAAAGGAAGCTAGGATGGAGGAAATGACCCATCAGACTCAGGTCGCTCGTATAAGCAGCAGCATGTGTCGTGTTGGAACATGTTCAACACCCATCCAGACCCCGCTCTCAGCGATCTTCACACCGAGT
The DNA here is from genome assembly GCA_032361065.1 of Enteromius trimaculatus. Classification (NCBI taxonomy): domain Eukaryota; kingdom Metazoa; phylum Chordata; class Actinopteri; order Cypriniformes; family Cyprinidae; genus Enteromius; species Enteromius trimaculatus. Next base: position 5,033,315 of record JAUMHP010000045.1, read on the forward strand.
GTGAGCGTTCAGAGAACGGCTGAGATCATGTGCTGTATTAAGTGACAGAAACGCAGTCTATAAGTCAATGACAGTCTGTCAGCAGGCGCAGACACAGACAGACACGCTCGTGACCGCAGCCGTCTGGAGGAACGCAGGCCAAATCAAACCAGAGCAGGCCTTCAGGGTCCCGTTACCAGCGCGGGACATTCGCTAGGGTATGGAAAACTCTTCAGGGATATCACAGTAGCTCACATTTTACACAGGTACACCAGTTAAAGATGAACACTCAACGAAGTCAATCTGATCTCGTTTCTTTCAGGCTACTAATAATGACTGATTTTAGTGCTAAATATATCTAAAATTAAATATTTAATACTTTCGCTAAACAACTAACAATGATCAACATTCAGTTGAATAAATAGGAACAAGAGAAAGAGTTGCATGTGACATGCATGAAAAGGCGTCTCAGGAACTGCATTCCAGTGGTTTGAGTCTTACCTCTCAGATAGGTCTTTCAAGGTAACTACTGGTGTGCCTCAGGGCTCGGTACTTGGACCACTTCTCTTCTCTGATTTCATGGCATCACATCATGAACAATGCAACATTTTGAACAAAAAACGTAAAGAAAAACAAGTATTTGTCAGAACGATGATCAAAACTTCAATGGAATAGATCACTTCCATCTACAACCACAAAGCTTGTACATTCATGGATCAGTATTTTATTCGGTAAAGTATGTAAACGATCTGCGTTTGATAATCGGGTGTACATTTGCACCCGTTTACATATACGATCCCTCGTTTCTGTTTTTCAGCGCTTTGAGACAGAACTGTTTCAGACGTGTAATAGCGCCTCCTACTGTACCATATTTGAGTGAAAACACTGAAAGCTGGAACGGAAAGAGTACATTAAAAAAGCATGTTATTATGTTCTTATATTGAGCAATTAAATTTAAATATCACCATAATTAAAATACATTGATCACTTTATTTCAAGCTCCAAATCTTACCAAAACCCTAACCCTAAGCCTTATCAAATCAAACTATTAATTACAAATGTTGCCTCAATAAACAACTACTTTACTGCTTATTAATACTTAGTAAGGTAGATGTATAGAGATGTAGAATATGGGCATGCAAAAAAAAAAAAAGTACTAATAAACAGTCAATATGTTAATAATGTGTAACCAATCAAATGTGTAAGTGTTACCAATGTAACCTATACTAAATATCAAACTAGGACTGTGATTTTAACTCCATCTTCTCTGGGTTTCCCAGCATTCAAAGGAAGTTCCATCAGAATTCACTTGTCACACTTGACATTTCTGTTGACTGAGTGGACACGACTTTCTGCGTGTGCTATATTAACGGCAGAAATTACACCTGGAGAGGCAGATTTTCCGTCCAAACCCTGGAACAGCCGAGCACAGAATATACAATGCTAATTGGCTATTAGTAGTTTGCAATAAACCTGTTTTCTCATAAAAGCCTGAGAACTGGGAGCTGTGTGGATGTGTTTATGGCTTACGGGTGTGTATGGATTGAACTCTACCTCGCTGTAAATGGAAATACAGCGGGCGTTTGTTACACTGGCAGTCGTGGGTCGCTCCAGAAGAAGCCGTGGAGGTTGGAGGGGTGAATGAAAACAGCGAGTATCAGTCAAGCGCTGTGCTGTGGGTCAGTGCTGTGGCTCTCCAGCTGCTCACGTCAGTGTCAGTGAACGAGCGCGGATCGACAGCGGCCTTCTCACAGCTTCCCCACAGAGTGCTGTCTCTCCAGAGGAGAAGGTCTGCCTAATATACTTGTGCTGAGGGTTTATTTTGAGGAGTGAGTGATGCATATAGAGGCTCTAAGTCATTTTTCTCTGTCGACATCACTCCCTCCATCTCGTACTTGTTGACAAGCCATGTTCTGGGAATAAAGCTCATGCATGAACGGGCCTCAGTGTACGTTACTGGAAGCGGCCTGAGATGCGCTAGCACAGGTTTCGCACATTCACCTTGTTTGTAAAGTTTAAGGTTTAAAGCTCCTGCACGGTGGATTCATGACTTCAAACTTCACAAACACATTCTGGGGACACCAGAGAAAGCAGGGCATTTCATCTCTAAAATTACTTCTTCAGGGTGAAGTGCGTTCATTTTAGAGCAAGAGATGCAGCAGATGTAGCTTTTATGCATACCAAGTACAATTAAAACTATATTTATATTTGCTGTTTTTGTGGGGAACAATTAAAATCACATTTTAAAAATATGTACTCATTCAATGTTCTGTTTCACTCTGAAGTACGTCACTTGGAAGCAAAACTTCCAGCAGTGTAAGCAACTTTTGTCATTAACTGAAAGTCTTCCCTTGTCTTCTTTCTAAAACTAGGTCAATATACACAAGAACTGTTTACAAGGTTTGCAACTACAAACAGAAAACCGTCTTTGCCTTTTGGCTATTTATCTACACAATGACAGCATTTTGGGAGCCTGAAAATGCTAACTTTTAAAAACGCATTCCACAGCGCTAGTTTAAAACAATGCTCTTCTCATCTCTGTGTAAACCACATAAAATGCAAATATTGTGAAAACAGTGACATCATGCAAATGCATTTTACGTGCGAGTAGGAATCCGTTCGTGTTTCTTTAGAAAGCGACACCTACTGACCTGTCATGGATAATGCAGTGTTTTTATCATTTTCGCAGATCTGTGTGAACTTGGATTGTTTTGACATTGTTGTGAAACTTTTACAAAGTAAATTTCTATTTTTAGCCTGACACACACCTGAGATTAATCAGAGGAAACAGGAAATTCAGGACAGAAAACCTTTACTAAATACAAGACAGTGCATAACTTCTGATACCTTTCTCATCAAGAATTATGCCAGTAAGTAATGAGGAGATTGTTTTTGCTGGTAATTCTTTTGTATTTGTAGAGCAGAACGCAGATGCGTACAGACGTCTGAAATGCTCTTTATTTTCTGTTAGGACAGTTTGGCACCCGGTGTCATTAGCGGCGAGACATAATCCAGAGAAACGGGCTGCCAACAGAGGCGCTTGTGTTCAGATCAGCTGACAGACTCGGAGCGCACTGTCAAATAGCGCTTTTTCCAGGGCACTGATTGTTAACACCCCACAGCGAGACCCGCTGCCCCGGGCAATTAGTCATCCTGACAGCCCAGCTTATCCGTCACCTTCCCTGAGCGTGACACACTCGTTTCCATGCGCTCAGCTCGTGTACGCCAGCGCAGAGACTAACTCTACATGGCGTGTGGGGCAAGCTGCTGTTTAACCTAAACAACCCAATCAATTATGACTGTACAGGTGATGTGTCTGTGAGTGCTGTGAGACACTGTGTTTCCATCCAGCCCGATGTCATGAATGCGCGGATAAATATTACACCAAATAAAAATGAAAACTCGTGGTATTGATGGATGCGGAAAAATGGATTTGGGCGTATATATGAAACGCACGTGTTTGGCGTGAATATAATGGGCAGATTTCACTTGTGTACGATACAAAATTTGTTGGCGTGCATACGATATGCACTTTTCGCGTACATATGATACGCACATACACCACACACCTCCTCCTACCCATCACGTAAAGCTGCCAAAGTGCTTTTTGCATATCTATACCACAAGTTTGTTTTTATTTAGCGTACTATGAATACACATAGTTCCATCCACCTTTTTGGAATATAGCATAAAACAACACTAGATGAAAAGCCAAAATGAGCATATAATCTAAAAATGCACATAAATTGAGTAAAGATAAACTTCCAATAAGAAAAAATCTGCATAAACTACGACGGAAACATTCATCGAATGAATTCCTCCATGCACATTGAAAAAAGTCATGCGAGTATTTCTGTCTAACGGTCTTACACGACTCTTCAGAGGCATCCACCTCCGAAAGCAATGACCACATTTTTTTTGTATTTTGCTCCCTCTTATATTCAGTTGTAATATTTAGCGCCACCGGAAGTGAAGATTTTTTTCCTTAACTCGTTGGGTGGAATTATTATTATTTGAAAATGTTTCATGCGATATTCCAGATTTGCACATACATTTGCAGTGAATCTTTGGATAAAAACATAGCTACTGAAAGCGTTTAAGACGTTGTGTTGGTGGCTTGTTAAGATCATTAAATCCTAACACATGTTTAATGGTTAAAAGTTGTTTTGTAATGGTATTTGCAGTGGAAACCGTTCAAAGTTCCACGATGGTTTTATAGTTTTTATTTTTCAGCAGGATCCCAGGGGGTACAGTATATGAATAAAACACAGGGTTTTATGCTGTCATGCAGTGACATTTCATGAATTTGTCTCACAGTGTTGTAGACTAAAGGAATGTGGGTTTGGTTGTCAGATCTGGGCTTTTGTAAACTGCGCTGTAGTGTCACTTTGACTGTGTGACCTTCTCAAGTGAGTGAGAGCGATCATCAAAACAGCCATTGTTTCCTCCGCGTTCTGAAGAGCCTATTAGTCTGCTTTATAGGTTATCAAAACTCTTTCACCACTAAAAATACCTAGTACCAGCCGACACTCAGAAGCATCTCTTAATTTGGTTAATCTTTATTTTACTGTATGTATACTTACAGTTTACTTACTAAGACAGTTCTGCAGTATGAGGTAACTAAGAAGTAACTTGAAACCAAATCCTAATCATAACCCTATAGTAGAGGTAATTGTGTTATTTGGGAAAGATTTCAATTTTGGAGTAATGAGAAAACCGTTTATGCTTTTCTGTTTCTGTCACTGTTATTCAGGCCCCAGCAACATTTTACCCGTATCTAAGATCCATTCAGTGTAAAACTATGTAAACATGCATAGACTCACACTGGTGAGTAATGAAGCTGGTGAGAACGTGATGGAGGCAGCAGTTAGAGTAAGATTGTACAGTAGCCAAAGCTGAAGCAAACGATCTTCTGAACAATCAGCGGCTGACGTACCTCTGAGAAGCATCTCCTTCCTCTCAGATCACAGAATGAGATTGACTTGTAGATTCTCCACCGCTTACATAATGACTCTTGTTTACCTAAACTCTGGGATTTGTCCTCCTGAACTACATCACTCCCTGAACGCAAGCGGAGACATGTCTGAGACGTGAGTGAGATGAGAGAGAAGAACTGAAGAAAGCTGCTCGCTGACCATCACTGTCACTTCCAGTATTACAGACCTTCTTAAAGGAATAGTTCACCCAAAAATATAAATCCTGTCATTAATGACTCACCCTCGTATCGTTCCAAACCTGTAAGGCCGTTTCATCTTCAGAACACGAACAGAAACTTACATATACAAGATACTTGATGTTCTTAGGAATGTTCCTAGCTCCAGAAATATGGTTGAATGGTAAATTTGGTTATTTTGTTTTTTTTTTGCGCAATGTATTTACTACGTTACAGGACTAGGGGCCTGTTCCATAAACCAAGATTAGAGTATAAGCCAGGCTTATTTCAGTTAAGGTGCGTTCACAACGGATGCGAATGAAGCGTCAAGCGCGAGTGATTTACATGTTAAGTCAATGCAAAGACGCGAATAGACATCCTGCGGCGCGAA
>JAUMHP010000045.1:5038936-5049892 GCA_032361065.1 Enteromius trimaculatus
TTTGGAAACTTTGCGCCACCTGGCGGTATTTTCATGAACGACTTTAACACGCGACTGAATTAAATTTAAATCCGGGAGTTTGCCGCGGCAGCAGTAGACATTTTGGTTGTCCCCCTACTGTATTATGTTTGACCAACAAAATTACCAAAAGGAAGTTGATTATTTATTATGATTATGTCATCCCCACTTCAGTGGTCCATGGCTGTCAGAGGAAAACACTGTACGATCACCGCGAGTGTAATGTAGTGAGGTTTCAGTCATAAAAACTAGCTGGACAGAAGTAAATGACAGGCTGGCACGGTCGCTGTCGGGGGCATCACCTCAGACATCCATGATGGAGCTTACAGCTGTAGGGATATATAACTGGTTCTGTGTTGGGTCCTGGATTTATCTGACAGACGGGGCTTCTGCTAACAAACCCACACTATAGAGTACCCCAATGAAGGCTTCGATCTGCGAGAGGACGGTGGGAAATACTGCTTCTCTTATATTATAAAGAGATAATTATAATTACAATAATGACCAGAAATGCTTCTTGAGCAGTGAATCAGCATATTGAATGATTTCTGAAGGATCATGTGACACTGAAGACTGGAGTAATGATGCTGAAAAACCAGCGGCGTGTCATTTCCCATCTTAATGTAGTTTTTCACATAGCTCCTCAATGCTTGTGCGCTATATTGTATATGGACACACGGGAGGGACCTTTGAGACAAACCGGTTACATCAAGGAAAGAATTAGTGGAATCAGCCGTTCACAAACTACACAACATCAAGCTTTGAAGGAAAACGTTGAGCATTTTTATCGAAATCAATTTAGGTCACAGGAGAAAGCATGCAGCACGGTTCCAGCATACAGACATCTTCTCTGATAGCGGAGGAATGAAAGAGAAACCCCTGACCCCTGCTATTGAACACACTTTCATCTACACGGAGTATGCAACGACATTCTTACTGATCAAACACATTATTTTAAGGTCTGGGATTATTTTACATTTTTATTTAATAGACAGAAAGTAAAGTGATGGAGAGAGAGGGATGTGATTGGCAGGAGTTATGTAAACTGTATGTGAATGAATTGTCTCTAAATATGGTGATTATATGCGAGTATATGGTTTAACTCTGATTTCTCTCTTGTCTGAGAAGAGCAGAGAACCTCCACGTGTCGATGCACTGCGAGAGAGGAATCTCTTCAGGGAAGAGGTCGTCCACCTCGGGAGGAACGTCCTGATCCTTACGCTCCATGTAGGACACAACAGTCTCCTTCAGACTGGAGGACACACAGATATCAGTCAGTTAGTATACATTTCAACATATGAGGGCAGGCTGGACGTTTTCATGAGGACATGCCAGTGGGGCACACAGAAGGAAACTTTCATGAGCCTTGGGTACAAAACAAATGTCTACATTTCTTGAAAGGACCAAAAATTAATGGAATTTAAAACAGCTCATTCTTCCTACCCCCAGTCCGGCCTGAAAGTGTGTGTGTCTTTTGGTTTCTTCAGAACTAAAAGCAGGAACTCATGAATCTCCAGGAGGAAGGCAGCAGCGCTGGACTTGGTCAGGAAGCTCTTGAGCGGCGTCTTGTGTTCCTCCTGCAGAGGATCTTTGTACTCTTCACCGATGTCCTTAAACGGGTCCTGAAGAGCAGACGAACAGGGTCACACACACACACTAAACACAGGATTCTGATGATGTGTGCTTCAGGGAGTGTCTCACCCCCTTCAGACGCAGCAGGGTCTCTGATTTCAGAGCGCTGAGCAGCTGCCACAGCGCCACACAGTGTTTCAGACTGCACCTGCTCAACGCCTGCAAGCACAGGAAACACGCATCTCTGTTAGTGACTGCGTAAGATCAGTCAGTCCGTTTTATTTCCTGTGTCTTTCCACTTCTGGAAGGTCGTGGAAGCAAAGTGCGTGTTCATCACCAACCTCGAAGACATGCGGGGCTATGTTGTCGGTCATCTGCAGCACCTCCTCCAGGTAAGTGCCCAGCTGCACCTGTGGCTCTGCTCCAGTCAGGGTCATGGCCAGGAAGCCCAGGGCCAGCTCCACGGTGGACAGAGCCTCACACACGTCACTGTAGGACTGCAGATCCTTCACCAGGTTGTGCTGCGTAAGAGCCTGCAGCGGCTCCTTTACATACACGACCACAACATGACTAGTCAAAGTGACTAGCATTTTCACACTAACTCCTGTTTGTGGACCTGTGTCTAACAAAGTCGTAACCAATGCGTTGACAAAGACTAAATAACTTACTTGAGGAACTTTGCCCTTCACATCCATGAATATGGTCTTATAATTTCGGTCCAGTCTGTTCACCATTGTAGGAATGCCCTGCATGAATAAATATTATTGTGTTTTTAAAAAAGTATTCGTATCTATCATAACCTCCTAAAAACCCTCTGTTTTGGACTCTGAACATGCATGTTCCACCCTTGCGGCGCTGTGACGTACATGAAGGGTAATGAGAGGTTTGCCCTGGAGAAAGTGGGTGAAGATCTGCTGCTGAATTCTGGGCAGGTCGTACTCCATCAGCGTTTCCTGTCCACGCTCCATGCTGTACTGGCAGTTGGACAGTATCAGAGGAAGCAGATCCCGCTCATACTCGTAATGGATCACATGCATGTCCGTCAGGTCAGCTGCGCTCACCGTGTAGCTGATGGAAACCAGACGGACAGTAATGAAGCACTGCTGTTACTCCAGCGGGTGTACTGTACTGGAGAGGCCTTTACTTTACTAAGCATGACGTGTTACCCATTTACCAGAAGGTTCACCAGGTAACAATAGTTATCTACATTAATTAACATTAATATTCATTTCGCTCGGTGATCTACCATAAACATAAACAACTGTATTTCTCTCAACTATCAATAGGGAAAAAAGAATAGTATAATAAATGCATTGTACATTCATTAAATACTCATTAAAATTAATACATTTATATGGGTTTTCCAAGATATCGGCATCAGCCGCTCGAGCACTACTCCTTACCCAGACTCCTCTCCGGTGTGTTTTTCCACGGTGTACACGAGGTCATTGTGCAGGGCGATGAGGTAGCTGACGAGGGCAGTGGAGCACAGGCCCAGACCACGTCTCTGTGGCAGAAGCACCTGCAGCTCAGTGTCCAGACTCAGATCCTTCTGAGTGTACTCCGCCGGCAGCTTTATCTCTCCTGACAGAAGAATCATCATCCATCAACAGGAAACACGTGGCTCATCTGCTAGACAGTGGTTACCACAGTAAGTAGGGGTTTGGGTTACCTGCGGTGGCCAGAGATGTCCTGAGTTGGTTCCAGGTTGACAAGAAGATGTTAATGGACTTTTTATACCAAGCCAGTGAAGCTGTTGGTTGAAAGGAAGACACTATTATTGAACATAATCATTATTTATAGAGAAATGCCATATGCTTGCGTGATCGCTGAAGACTTTTGCACTAAAATGGGTACATTTCCAAAAACAAGCTTGATAAAGGATTGATTCACTTTCTTGCCGAGATCAGTCTCCAGTCTTGATTCTGAACGTGATTGTTTTGTTGTTGTGCGTTTGATTCGAGCTGGAGCTGGAGTGATCTCTGCAGGAAGCTGAATCTAGAGGGCCCCTCCACCAAGACGACACTTAGCCATGGCAAATGATTTCAGTTGTCCAGTACCTTCGTTGTGGCTATCCAGAAAATCTCCTATGGTTTTGAAGGGTAGGTCTGTCACGTTCTGGAACTTCTTGACCAAATCCTTCTGGAGAAGCAAGACGTCAGGAAGGAACTTCACTAGGCGTAACTCTGCTTCCTGAAATAGACAGTGTAGTGGCTAGAGCGGTCACACAACTATTACATTTAACAAACTCTCCACAACAAGTAAACCACATAAAATACCCTCCCCTGAATACAAGGGTACACATTAAATAAGCCTTTGTTTTTAAATCAAACATATGTGCGAGTGTAAAGTCGTGTTTACACGAGTCTTTGAAAACAGTATACGGTCATTCAGCCGTTTCGAACTTCAAACAAAAAACAGAAAAGAACTTTGTTTGAAGGATATCGGAGCACTAACACTTGATGGCTTTAAATTCGTATAAATCTGAGGCCCCCGTAGCCACCAGGATCCAGATCAGCCCTGATCGTCGGCGTAGACCAGAATACCTAGATGAGCCCAGAGACAGATCCCTTTACACTATCTGACATGGAGCTGTACAGCTGGTTTCGTCTGGCCCCTGACTGAGCCTGGTTTCTCCCAGGTTTTCTTCCTCCATTCTGTCACCAGTGGAGTTTCGCTTCCTTCCACTGTCGCTTTGTGGCTTAAATTAGGATTACAAAGCCCCCTTTCAGCTATTTGTAATTCCTCTATGACTGTTTAACTTTATTTTTCCCCCATGCTGAAATAACTTCACTAATATCTTACCTTTTGAAGGAACCTCCAGAGCAAAGGTGAAGTGTCCCGGGCATTGTTCTGTTCCACAATGTGAGCCAGACTCGACACCGAGACCTTCCTCCTGCAGCTCCAGACGGATGAATTATGGATAAGGGAGTTCTGGGGTAAAGAGCTCAGGAAAAGCTCTGGTTTCCCAAATGTCATCTTCATCACAGGATCAGAAGACACTCGCTCATCTTTCCTGATGAATTCATTCACTTCCTTCAGCTGTTTGTCCAGAACCTGAGAGAGAGAATGAAAACCAGATCTAACACTAATAGTCATTTCAGTAATCCAGAGGTTGTGTTTTTTTATTTATCTATGAATGTTTTGGTCAGATGAACCTCTTAGATGTAATCTAATCTCTGGGGTTTTAAGTTAATATTTAAAACAATTTAGCAACACTTTTGTGTGTTCACAGTTCTATGATGACACTTTAACGGTCAAATAATTAAACATACTTTATACATGATACAATAATAAAGCATGTAGCTCGCCTCCAGCTGAGGTGTGATGATATCAGCATTCATGGCATTTTCCCATCCAATCCTTGCCTCTTTAGAAGAAAGGTTTCCATCATAAGGAACAGGCCCTGTTTATAAAAACAAAACGTATCATTTCTGGGATTTATGTGGCAGGAGATCAGTTTGGCGTGTGGAAATATAAGGTGAGTTACACTGCTTGGGCTGATGGGGATCAAGTAGACTGTGGATGGTCAAATGGATGGTGCTGATCGTATCGTCCACTCCTTTATCCAGAGCTCTGATCAGCTGCTCCATGTCCTTCAAAAGATGAGCCATCAGGAACGGCCGGGGTTTCTCCTTCGTGTTCTTGATGATCTGTTTGACACTCTACACAGAAACACGCAAGAACATGCAATGAAGAAGTTGTTTGAAGAAGAAGAAGAAGAAGTTTGTTTTTTTTTGTCATTTTCAAGCATTGTATTTGAACAAAATCATCGTAGCAGGGACGTGCATCTCAGGACAAGATTATACGACACGCATCTTAATGCACAGCCAACGATATGATACATTAAAGAGATATATATGAAGCAGGCACCAATGCAATGCAATCCGGTTCACCCCTCTTACGATACAGTGTGATTGGATTCTACACAATGCGATATGATGAAATTTTAATGCCCCTATAAGCTTATTCCAGACTGACTCGGATTTGGTTCCATAAAGCAAAATAAAAAATAAGGGTTATGCGTATTTGGTGAGCTGTTCAAGGAGAGTGCTCCGAGCTCAGAAGTATTTCCAGCGATACCAAGATGATATAATCAAATAAGACGAGGACTCCTTTTTTCATTTCACAACACTTTTGTTCTCTGATGACACTTAATGGTCAAATATTAAATATAAATTTTTTTTTGGAAGCTCTAACTCGCACTAAATATCTTGAAAGGCAATGTTATATTTTTTATTACTGTGTCCACATCTGCGTGTCACAGCGCCGTCACCAGGCAGAAAGAAGGTCATACCTGTGGGTTGTTTTGAGCTCCCAGCAGCATGGACACGTGTGTGAGCAGTCTGATCAGAGTGAAGGGGGCAGGCGACATATTCTTAGTGTCCTGCTTGTCGGGCTGGTCACATGCATCTCCCAGAACGTGTCCTGACTGAGTACGGTCCGCTCTGCAAAGAGGAACTCAACTGAATAAACGGTTACACTTTATGTTGATAGTCCGCTCTAAATATCTCTGTAACTACACGTCAACTAATTCTCATTAATTCACAACTACGTGTCTACAACTCTCGGAGGAGACTGTTCGGGTAGGTTTAGGGTTAGTAGAAGAAGTTTCTGAGGGTCAGTATGTAGTGTGTTGTGGACTCATCGAAATCAAGAGTTAGAAGATGACTCCTATGACTGCTCGTTGACATGTAGTTACAAACCTGTTCCTAGAAATAGTAAGTGACCGATCGGAGTCAAATGTTTCAATCAGCCAGGTCATAAACTAAACTGTATTAAACACACATCTGGTGCAAGAGTAACTCACGGTTTCTGCATGGTTTTGAAGCCGTCAACAGGTTTGTGGTCTGTGCCACCTATTGGTGCGTTGCACTCTGGACAGCGACCCACTGCCATGGGCAGACCACACTGGACAGACGCATGAACAGAATTAATGTTTCATTTAAGACAAAAAAAATATCATTCAATCATAATATATTCAAACGAGTGCTGTGTTCTGCAAATTGTAATGTATGCAGTTAATGCTATGCTTAAATGACCTTACCGCATCAACAACGCATGGATGACCATTAGGACAGGCTGTTAAAAACAAAAGTAGACATTGATTAAAAAACCATGAAACACACCAAAACGAATCAAAATATAAATTCTCAAACAGCATCAATTGAACTCTCCCATCGTAATCTGCATCTTTGGGATGCATACGAGTGAGTTGAACAGATTTTTACTCAACTATCTTCATCTCCATTCTCAGCAGAAAAAAAACGCCAAAAAAACGCTAAAAAGCTGGAAACGACACCTTTGACGGCAGTATCAAACACTCATTGGCTGTCCTATGTTTTTAGATTTAAATGAGAAAGGCGGACACTATTTTTGTGGATTAATATTTTCCATTCTTCTCTGTATCTCATATAAACTATTCTACCACGACTGCGCTGCAGCACATCAGCGTTTGAACGGCTTTAGATACCACTCTTCATAGTTTGCCAATAAATTAAATATTGTCATTACAGTTGCATTTAAAACAAATGTATTAGGTTTAGAGGACTGATTGTATCTACTTCGGATGAATTTGTCATAACACTTACTATACCAGCGGACACCTTTCATGACCTGCTCGGCAACAGCCAGCATGTCATCTGGCATAGTTGGAATGAATGAAGCCTGTGAGGAGAACATGGCAGACATATCACACTCTTAAACAGTCTAGTCACCGTGTGACTCCATGATGTCATGACGTGAAGGGTTCGTACCGTCATGTTGTGTGGGGACAGTGCCAGCTGCTGCAGTGGCTCCAGTAAAGGCAGGTTTCCACACAGCAGGACTGCAGCCATGTGAACGGTGACCTCCGCCAGAACAAGCTCTCTGTCTGACATCCGAGGTCGTACACGCAGATCACGGAGATTATTATTCACCAGTCCTCCAGCAAACGCTTTTGTTTCAGCACTGATAAAGACGTCTGTGCCTCTGATAAACTCTTCAAGGTCAGCACGTTCCTACAGAGAACAAAACACTGCATGAATATCATGTTAACATTCCTTTCATTACCGATCATTAACAAACGCTCTATAATGTGTGTTAATGTGGCCGGAGGGCCAATCCGTTTTATTCTAGCTTTAGTTTGTAATCAACACTAGAAACTAGGTTTCATAAAAAAGCAACATTTGGAGCAAAAAGGTGAGAAAACGGCATTTTTAATCAAACTTCATCTGGATAATATTCAGTAATATTATCGAAGCAAAGACCCATCAGTTTGCTTCCATCAGCACTCCCAAAGATAGCGCAGGCCTTTACCACTTCCTGGATTGAAATTTCTCTCATCTAACATCAGGCAGTTTTCATTTCCCGTGTATGTGGTTAGCTCTGATGATCTCATTATTTTTCATACGCATACATATGACATGCTTCCTGCTCTGTTGTCACATTCTGGACTCATTCAGGAGATGCAGAACAGCACCACCCTAGCGTATAGCAGCAAGAATGCTGTAAATACTGTTAATACTCGGATGTGTCTGGCTGTTTTCAGTTGTCGGATTGGCTGTTCAGGTGGTGCACGAGAAAAGCGCAGATTGGACATGCTGCTTGGCCGTCAGGTGTTTGGTGTGTGAGGGCAGCTCTGAACCCCCAGTCTGCTTTCATAAACATCGGTTCACCGGCAGCAGCTTGGTGTGTTCTGGCGCATACAGGTAAGTTTAGGTCTGTTTGGTAAGTTTGGTGGCGTGGGTACGATTATTGTTTGGCTAATATTGACATGTGATGCAGCTTGGGTTAGGGCCAGGTTTGGAAGGAGTGATATATTTTCCAGGCCAGGTTTGGTGGGATGGGTATCTTTATGGGTAGGAAGGGCATCAAAAGCACAAAAAAGGTCCATTTGGCCACTATACGAGAACACTTCTCAAACTGTTAATGCACAAATAAGTATTTATTTATATTAATACTTATTTATAATAAGTATTTTCTTGAAAAAACTGATTTGATGTATCCTGTTGTTCTATGATTCAAAGAAAACACAAGTGGATAGTGTTAAGTGTTAAGGCAATACAATTTTTTTTAATGTTTTGCAAAAATTGTGTTGTGTATGACTGATGATTAATAAATGAACTGGTCAAAAGTGTAAATGTGGTAAATTCAGGTAATTTGGGACACATTTTACAGTTGAGATGATTGCTCATAACAATGTTTTACATTAAATGACGTGCTATTAAATAGCATTACTATGATTACTTTGATTTGTTGAATTGTATTGAATGCTTGTTGGAATGAAGAGGAAGATTAAAGTTTCAGAAGTTACAGTGTGATGATTTCAAAGTGAAGTAGCTCTAGTCTTCCTCTAGGAAATTAGCCTATTAAAATCTGGACTAGACTAAGTCTGAGACTATTTAAAGCATGACAGAGAAAGCAGATTTCTTATCTGGTTTTAATGTCCGTTTTAGTCTAGGACTAGGCTTAATCTCTGTCCGGATAAGTGCCCCTAAGTCATACTGTTCTTCCAAAGCCGTATAGCCATGTATATGTATAGACACATTGCCTCAGAATCGTAAAGCACAAATGTTTTGTGTCCTTACCTGAGGTCTAGGGTGAAAGTTGGGGTTTTCATTCATGTACAGGAAGGTGACTTCTCTGAACAAAGCCATTAGCAGATGAACAGCCTTCTTCATGGGTGTGCTTGAGCAATCCTTTAAACAAATATAAATCTCAGAGTAAAGGAAGAGTAATGGCATTTCATTACATATCATTTCATTATAATATCTCTGTTCCAAAACCTAGTCTAATCTGGAATGATGTTGAAAGTCATTGGCATACAGATGCATTCTGCACTATGAGGCTCTCTATGTTTGTGTGTATATTCATACCTCTATCGTTTTCTGTATTTCATTCATGTTGCCCTCCATCATGGCTTTGGCCACTGCATCTCTGATAGTTTTGTATTCCTGTCCAGATGCTAGATAGTGGTCAATTTTGATATCGTCTTGATCCTGGGAGAAACACATTTAGCAGTTAAAGCACAAATACTTGTGACTCATATCAGCATTGCGAAGTAAATCAACCGAAGCCCACCGAATCACGAATCTCCTCGGGGAACAGCCATCTGAATTCTTGCTGTGGCAGAAGTTTCCGGACATAGTCAACCCCATGAAGACTGCAGATCTTTCTGATGAGGTAAACCCTGTACCAGTCATTCTTGCTCTGGCAGCACAGATCAGCCACACGCTTCAAAAACGCTGAGGTGTCCTCCTGTGCACCTAAACCAGGAGAGACATTATCAATGTGTGTAAGCTCAGGTGACTTTGTTTACATTTTTAAGCCAAAACCAAAATTTGATACTGAAAGAGACTGAAACACTGATGTAAACAAGGAAGCTACTTTTACTCTCAACAGCAGCTTGCAATTGGAGTCAACAAACATTCAAACTAATGATTCATTGTGAATATGAGCTTGCTTTTGCGCATGAGCTGCATGCACCCCAAAATGAAAGTGGCAAGTAAAAATAAACACTGAAGCATTTACCAGCACTAGCCACTCTGTTATAGAGCAGGCCAGCAGCCAAATCCAGACACAGGCGAACTCTGGCCACCTGCTGCAGGTGCTCTACGGATACAGTGTCTGCAGACGCAGAACCAGAGCGAAGGAACTCCTGCAGGAAGCCTGATTCATCCTCCAAACAGATCTGCTGCTCCGTCACAGAGTGCCATTGTGTCCGATCGTACATCGAGTCCTGCAGACACAGGAGAAACATGCAGTACTTCAACCGCGCTTTAAATACATACAGTAACACATATTTATGTGACTATATTTTTAGTGAAGATAGGTCCTGTAAGTGTTACTAACAAATTATAGCTCATACATAAGACAAATGTCTAGCTTCATTAGAAAAGACAGCACTAGCAAGGGTAAACCAGCCTTCGATTATCGTGCAATTTGCAGCAAAATCCAGGAAGCAGAAGCACTGCAAGGACTACGCCGAGTGTGGAGTTGGCTCGTGAGAAATGGATGAATTTCACAAATCATGGAGAGGATCGCTGGACAAATTTGTCAACATTAACACTATGTTAAAATGATAAAACCCACAGCATCCCTGTCAATACCACTGGACCACAACAAGATAGAGATCCCGATTGCTGTGGTGACTAACAGATATTTCTAATCTGACATTTTAGTTCAGTTAAAGGTTGAACTAAGTATTGCAGCCCAAATTCAAAATCATTTTCACAAACCAAAACAGAGGCAGAATGTTCAAAGGAGAATAACTGACTGTGGCAAGTATCCCACTACGCAAGTCAGATGCATAAAAAAATAAAAATCACGAGTTGAGGGAACATGAGTTGATTTACACACCTCCAAACTATTTATGTACAAGGAATA
>JAUMHP010000045.1:5092371-5106649 GCA_032361065.1 Enteromius trimaculatus
ATAGTGGTGTTCCAGCGTCCGAGAACGTAGAAAGGAGAAGAGAACGAGAGAGGGAGGATTTCTCAAGTGAAAGTTTTGTAACCTGCTAAAGTCTCACCTTCTGTAGGTCAACGGCCAATGGTGTATTTGATGCTTTGGAGGGAACTTTTATGACTCTTTGTTCCTAAGCATGCTATGATCTGCACAGGAGGAGGTACACACAAATTAGATTCTTACAACACTAAATGTTGCAAAGATATCTACATATAACATACACTCCCAGTTAGATCGTCTGAAGATGATTCCTTCGGTATCAAACACGAAATGGATCTGGCAAGGTGATGGTTAGATCACATCTTTTTCGTGTTTATCAAAAACATGTATAAAACCGTGTACCATACGCAGTACAATATACCAGGACAATGGCAATATACACTATGATAAGTGTTCTATGATATGATAAATGTTCACTCAAAGGAAATTTTCCTGTGAATTAATTTAGGGAAAAGTCCATTGTCTTTGCAAAAGGAGAACTAGTTGAGTTGAGATCACAATTCCTTTGAGCAATAAAACTAATCTTTATCAGTCGGTTGTCATGGCAATCAAAGGCCTGGCTTGCCCCCCCCCCCCCGGTGTTTTTAGCTGTCAGTCGGGGGATGTCTTTGAGTTGCCCCTTTGGGCTTGGAAAGCAGTATTAAAGTCTATTTGTTAAATGTTACAAATAGCTTAACTGATTGGTTCAAATGCTACAAAAGCAACTACTGTCTTGATTTCAGAAAAAAACAAGCTAAAATTAAATGAGTTTTTACTTGAAACAAGAAAAATAATCTCCCAATTGGGGTAAGTATTTTCTTGTCTAGAAAATTCTTCATGATTTCAGAATTTCTAGATATTTTGGCTGGAAACAAGGCAAAAAATCTTGTCTTAGAAAGTCTGTTAACATCTTTGTAGTTAGATCAGTGTGCTCAATATTGTGTCTTTGTCCTTCATTATGTATATTTAAAAACTGATTTTTCTTACATCTCCTCACATTCTTTGTTACCTGCCTCACCTGTCACTGTCATTAATGGGCCATAAGTGGAGGGGTGAAGAATCACTGAATATTAATGGGCATTCTCACACCCTCGCATACAGGCTTTCAGCCTCAAAACATGTCTTTTAAAATTTAAAACAATATATTGTTTTAGTGGAATGATTTTCACATAATTCTTAAGTAAACATTCTAGCTTAATAGACTGGTTATTTACAGTACTGTGCAGGACTATTAAGTATGTGTTTCATGGCCTTATTTCATCCACTTTTATTTTCACAAAACTTACTAACCACGCGTAATATTTTTTTCCTAAAAAATGCAAAAGTGTAAATTAATTTTGGTCACATATTATTGTAGAAAAGTTTGTGCTGTATACAAAAACAATTATATGTTGGTCAATAATATGTTATAAGTAGCTGAAATAACCACAAATGTCAGAGCATGTCCAAACATCTCAGCGTCCCCAAAATCACCTCAGACCCCAGAGGGTTAATGGAAATAAAACTTACATTGTGAGTTAACTCCTCTTGTTGGCAGTTATACAGAGCTAAGCTATTTTAGGCCATTTCCACACTAATACGTTTTCATTTGAAAATACATCTTTTTCTCTCTGTTTCTTCTCTTCTATAGAAGTCTTAGAAGTACTAGATTCTAACCCGGGATCTGGGCACACAACAACATGCCTGCTCTTTAGACTGGAATTGGATTAATCTGATTAGATGCAAAGCAAAGCTTAAAGTTTCAGTTACTGATTCAACACAACATACGTGACAAATAAAGGCCTTGAGGTCTTATCATATGCTAAAATCTATTGAAGTGAAAGAATTATGGAGTTTTAGTGCCGCTTTGAAAGGTCAGTATTACTATCACTAAAACATACTTTATACTGCCCAACCTCCAAGATCCTGCACATCCAGAGTGAGTAAAAGTGCTAATCAAATCTTTTAGGACCCCACACTCCCAGCCCATTGTCTCTTCCAACTGTCGCATTCTGGTCTGTGCTACGGAACAACGACCCAGCACAGCCAGGCACAATATATTCAGCCCAAACGATTAAAACGATCATAACTATACATTGTCCATCATACTTTCCATCATAAGTTTATAGAATCCAAAAACTATAGCTTACATTTGTAAACTACATACCTGTAAACAACATATCTGTACATTAATTTAAACTTTTTGTTTAAATTAGAAAAATTGCATTTTTCTTTCTTTATATACTTCTACTTCTGTGTGCATTTCAGTGCATTCATTTTATTTATTTATTTTTAATGATCTCATAATTTTTGTGCTATAAAAGTCAAATTAAAACATAACAAATAATACAGTATTTGTTATGCCATTAATTGTTAGGATCTATGACTGACGGTTCCTTTCGGACTGAAAACTAGTGGTAATGTTTTGACCAAATTACTTAATTTTAAATCAGGTTTGCCATGTTTTGATACAGTTAGTATATGTAGACAAAGGCATTCAGCACTTTAAAATGTAGAGTTTAAATTCATTAAACAAAATGGGGTAGAAAATTAACTATTTGGCTAATTATGTGATAGGTGTGTTGCAATGTTAAGAGTTTAGCAAAAGTACTGTACTTAAAATCTGTTTCATTGTGCGGTACAGTTGAACTGTTTACTTAACATACGTAACATATATTGTTACAAAATATTGTTCTTTTTTTTAAAAGATTAATTCTTCTTTAAAAAGAGAAAGTAACTCTCATCACAGTCTGGTACTATGTAAGAAGACAGATACAAGTGCCACAAATTGGCAAATGCCCAGAAGCAATGGCTGCTACAGAGAATTTCTGCTTAAAGGGAATTTTAGCACTGTGCCAACCAGGCAGTGAACTGGGTCTAAATGTGAACTGGGTCAACCTCAGCCGAGAGACCAGGATAAAGAAATGAGTCCCACTCAGGAGCCAAACCCACAGTTTCCTTATCTTGGATCAGGCTTGCCATATTGAGCCCCACACCTAAGACAGAAGGTCTCTCCAGATAGAAATTTCCCAAGGAGAGGCTTACATATACATTTAATAATTTATCAGATGCTTTCATCCAAAGCAGCTTCCAGCAGTGAAACTAGTTCTGCAAACCCTACTCAGGCAAGCAAAAATGATCACACAATGTTGTAGTGTACAACATTCTGCTCTGAGGGGGCTTGCCCTCAAAACGCTCAGACCTCTGACTGCTTCTGTGTCAGGACTGATCTTTTCTGGCAGACAGGGAGGAAATTACATATCTCAGGTCCAGATTTCCTTTGGAGTGTTGAGGTCACAATCCCCTCGTTCTATACTCGGGAGGAGGTGGGGGGTTGGTGGGCTCACTGATGTTTTGCTCCTTTTGGTGCTTAAGAGAGCTAGAGTCAGATCATGAGCAACAGAAGGAAGACACAGGCTTCTTTATTTCTGTCAGGTTTGTTTACAAGTACTGTGTGATAACAACGATCCCAGCCATAGAGCGTGAGGTCTTTGGCCTGACAGAACATTTGGGAGTTAATTCCACCTTCATCCACCTCATTGAGTAGATTGCCTTGCACATTTGAAAACCTCCATTGTGACCCCCATATTCTGGAGGGCAATGATCTCTAAGGTAACACCAATAAGGGTGAAAGATTTTTAGCTAACATCTCTTTAATCATAGTCACGATATATATGGTCGGTCATCAGTAATATCTGTGAAAATGAGGACACTGATTGGATGTTCAGTATAACATATGAGTCAGTGCTGGAAAATTAAGCAATAGTGATGAAAACGAGCATGTAAAAGGCCCAGTCATTCTATTATGTGAATGTTTTCATAACAACATAAGCTGCTTAAAATGATCACTGTTGTCAGTGTTACTGTTGTTTAAAATGGTAAGCCATTTTTTTTTTTTTTTTGTATTTCATATATAGACATATCTTTGTTTTGTTTTTTCCTTTTGAATGACAAATATGAACTATTGATAGCTGCTGATAAAGATAAAGTTGCTGATAAAGTTTATTCATCTCACCCATACACAAAACGCACGTTAAGTTTTGTAGTCTATGCGGTGTGTTCATTCAAAGCTTTTTGGTCTAAGGCTGCCAATGCACAGCGACAACACCGTTGGCCTTTGTCAACACTACTTTGAAGTTGGCTTGGTGTGTCCCGATCTTAAGACTAATCAAACCAGTTACTTGACTGCAAATATGCATTATTTTTAAACTTTGCTTAGTATAAGTGCTGCTTCCTTCATTTTCCCCACATGTACAGTATATTTATTAAACTATTGAAGGGGTTTAATGGACTGTACTGTATGCACATTTTACACATACTCATCTGGATGGAAGTGTATACAATTTTAACCACGTTTTATTCTACGAACATGACAGCTAGCTTGTTAGCTTGTCAGTCTATAGCTTGTCATTTCTATTTTGCAGCTATTATTGCTTTAATTTTTTTTCCTCTCGCTTCACTATATTTAATGTTACCTCCATTTGTCACAAGTTTATTAAACAACAGTGGTAAATTAATAATTTATTAATCACAGTGAATATGTCTTCTCCGACTCTTGTTGTTTGTACTTCATGTCACACATACAGTTTATCTCGATCTGTTGGCGATGAGGTGATTCACATGTGATAAATGCAGGAATATAGTTAGGCTGACTGAGAAGATGTTAGGACTAGAGACATGCTTCCAAACTTTAACAGGCTTTGGATGCGACTAGTTCAGCAAGTCATGTACATGGTAACAGGTTCTCCCCTCTCAGTGACACACCCACTGAGAAACCTGCTGAAAGTGCTCTAGTAATTGGTGATTCTATTGCATTGAATGTGAAAATAGAAACACCAACCACCATAGTCCAAAGTTTACAGAGAGCCAGAGTGCCTGACATCTTGGCAAATTTAAAAGTGCTGGATAATACTAAACATAAATTTAGTAAGATTGTTATTCATGTTGGCGCTAATGATGTTTGATGATGTTTGAATATCATTAAAGAGGTGTGTGAACTTGCAAACACAATGTTAGACACTGTAATATGCTCTGGTCCCCTCCCTGCTTACCAGGGTGACGAGATACATAGCAGACTGTCATCACTCAATGGCTGGATGTCTAAGTGGTGCCCCCAGAATAACAACGATTTCATATATGATTGGATGAGTTTTTGGGGCAGACCCATTGAAAAGACATGGTCTCCATCCCTCCTGGGGTGGTGCCATACTTCTCTCTAGAAAGTCTTCGAATTTGTACCTGGCTAAACTACTATCTGATGTTTGTACTGGCTACTGTATACAGGGCACCACACACAATTTATTACACATGTCAGGACCTAGTCATTGTCAAAATCATACTCTAGGTTTAATACTGTCACATGGCATCACATGTTAATGGTGTTGAAATTATGCAGCAAAGTGATGATATCTAAAATAATTATCTAGTCCTGTGTAAACTCCTTATAACTAAAACTGTAAATTTTACACCTTGTTACAAGTATAGTAGAACCATCACTTCCGCCACAAAATACTGATTTGCAAGTTCCTGATTTATCTGAATTCCTTAGCACATTAACTTGATGATGTAACAGAAACCATGTACTCTCTCTTTTCTAGCACTTTAGATACAGTTGCTCTTTCATGCTTAAGAAAGATAAAAGAAAACAAACATAACCCCTTGTTATTTATTCAATACAGTGACTAAATTAATAAAATATAAAGCATCAACAGGTGCTGACATTCCACAAGATCACAACAATAATGATTTTATTAACTACTTTACTTCCAAGAGCTATACAGTCAGAGATAAAATTGTAACCACGCAGCCATCAGCTACAGAATTGCTTCCGATAGTGCACTATAGAGGAAAAATTCCACTCATTCTCTACCATAGGAGAGGAATTGTATAAACTTGTTAAATCATCTAAACCAACCACATGTATGTTAGATCATATTCCATCTAAACTACTAAAGTCAGTCAGTCAACTGCTTTCAGAAGTCATAGATCCTCTCTTGGCTATTATTATTATTATTATAGTCATTAGGATAGGATCGTAATTATCTAACTGCTATCAGTTCGTAGCAGTAAATGAGGAGGTATCATATTGATCACAAGTGCAATATTGAGTACCTCAAGTGCAGATACATTTCACGCTTTACATGTTACCCTTGGGAGATATTATCAGGAGACATGGTGATACTCCGCTATATCTGAGAATTTAAAAACCCTACCTGTATTAATCTAAAACATTGTCTAACACTTGAAGGCTGCTCTGTCAATATCTTCTTCATCAGTTAGAAACCTAAGTGTACTGTTTGCTAGCAATCTGTCCTTTGAAAGCCATGTTTCTCGCCAGGTAAAACTGTGTTTTATCATCTCAAAAACATATCTAAATTGTGACCTTTGCTCTCAACGTCAAATGCAGAAATGTTAATTCATGCAGTTATGACCTTGAGGATAGAGTTTTGTAATGCTTTTATGGGTAGTTATTCTGCATGTTTGTTAAACAAATTACAGCTGGTTCAAAATGCAGCAGCTAGAATCCTTACCAGAACCAGGAAGTATGACCATATTAGCCTGGTTCTGTCAACACTGCACTTGCTCCCTATCATACACTGTATAGATTTTAAAATCCTCAAAGATCGAGTTGTTATCACATAGTCCTCAAAGCATGCTCCTATCTCACAACTTCCTAGAAAATCGGAATCAACTGTGGGTGGTACCAACTTTTTCCTATTTAGCACCAAAACTCTGGAACAACCTACCTGATACTGTTCAGGAGGCACACACTCTGTCAGTTTAAATAAAGATTAAAGACACATCTCTTTAACCTGGCTTACACATAGCACACTAATACGCTTCTACTGTATTAATTAAATGTGTTAAAGGATTGTTAGGCTGCATTAATTAGATCAGCCAGAACTGGGAACACTCTCCATAACTCACAATGTACTCATTACATCGTAAAAAGAATGGCACGTAAACTAATATACATTTTTTTTCTTTCTTACTCTGTTTCTTATTAAAATTATTATTATGCCTCTGGCATCCCACTCTCTTCACACTTGAGAGCAAATTCACACTTAGCAAATGTGACAGACATGGCAGCATAGATATGCCGTGGGGAATGTAATGCTGCCTGCAACATCATCCAGGGGTGCGTTTCCCAAAGGCAGGGTTAGCGTACTATGGTTGCAAGTTCCGTCGTTACCAGCATAGTTCAAAGATTCCGTGTTTCCCGAAAGCATAGTTCAAACGAACATTCGCAGTCTACGTCACAAATGCTCGTGGTTTGAACTGCCGCTTTGGACCTGTGGTTAGAAGCTGTGGTAAGATATATGGGCTTTAATAAATATGCTCTTGGGCACAAGAAGCAAACTAACATGCATTATATTATTTATCTTCAATTCTATCTAAACATAAAAAGCGATTTAATTATGTATTTTTGCACATCCATTCTAAATGCTGTTTTTGAAAAGTGCGCATGCGCAAAAAAAGGCTAAGGGAACCTCAGAGTATAAGAGGGAAATGTTGTTTGGGAGCATGATTGTTTTGGTGGGAGATCAGTTAAGGTCTGGGTAAGGCTAATATAATTTGAGGGTAACACAGACCTCCATTTGCTAGCCATTGATACCATTAATTCTGTTAGGTAGCAGGTAAAAATGATCAGATAGATTGTCAAAACATATGCTGGAGCAGTAGACTGTGAGTTCCTCATGGTGGCACAGCAATTCACATAAGAAATAAAATATTGCTTAGTGGTTGCTTTTCCTAAACTCAGAAGACATATATCTCTCATTTTAGTATCAATGGTATTTTAGATGTTTTTACATAAGTTGTACTTATCTCTTAAAATTATTAGAAGAAATAAAAGTAGACACAACTGAGACATTAGAAAGTCCAAAAAGAAATAAATACAAAATGACTATGGGGGAGAAATATGTGAAAAAAAATTCTCCATTATAAGACTAAAATATTGCTGCTAGCCTTTGCAAATAAACACTGCACTAATGGTACAAGCCTGTTATCTTTACAGAAAACACACTTGGTTTAAAAAGTCAGTTATCTCATTGTACTGCGCATAAAACAAACACTTTATGAATAACACAGATTGGAGCATGGCGCGTTAAAAATAATTTATGGTGTCATCGCATGCTATTAAAAACAATTTTAACTCCCACATTCCTTTACGATCATTCTGTTAAACATCAGTGAAAACAGACAGAAAATTGTAGCCTTACAGAGTGCCAAGAGACTCTTTCAATCAAGCAAGCTAGAAAACTAATTTGTGGTACTGGTATAGCTGGGATCACGTTTGTCACTGCTCCATCCTTCAGGAGCAACTTTTATGTAAAACATGCTTTATACTGACCCTCATTCACAAAATAGTGTGATGTAAAATTATTCACACAGACACAAATTTCAATTGAGGGAGCATTTTCTTTCGAAGATGATATTGGGAGTAAATGGAGAGAGGTATGGAATTGAAGAATGGAAGACATTCTCGTCAGTGCAGCAATGGTGGACTGTGTACAACTCGCTGTGAACTTGCTCAGGGCCGTTCTATGATTAAACGGCAGTATCTGTCAACATTTGTAGGTGGGTCCAGAGGCTACTGTGACACCACATTACAACCAATGCTGAAAATAGGTCATTGGGAGACACTGCTAATGATTTGTGGCATTTAAAAAAAACACGGAGTTGGTGGATTTTTATCTGTGTACACTGTGTACACACACTGTGTACACACACTGCCAACACACATTTATGTCCAAACAACATGTTAAAGTGAATTTTGCATAATAGGTCCCCTTTAATGTTCAGGACAGTAGGAGTTGAGGTCGTTAACAACTGAACAGGTGAGAATTGAACAGAAGCAGAAAAGTTCCTTAAGCTGGGATTTGAAATGTCTGAGGTTGCAGTTATGCCTTCACATTGATGTGCTGCCCACAAGGCTTAGGCTCTGACAAAAGTTACTCTGTGCTCTGGATACTAAGGAGTGATTCTCTTTATTCTCCTGAGTGGTAGGGGTGATCCAGCTTACATTTCCACCGCCAACAGTACCCTTACTTGATAGGCATAACCAGGAATAGATAACAGATTCATGAGACCATGAATGCCTGCTAAATACACCCAAAATTAATTGTATCTCATGTTTAATTACTACAAAGGCATTGGAGCCAGTGGCAAATGTCATAACCAATCTGACTGCTCTGTGCGAATACACAAGAACAGACAATAATAAATGGCTATTGTCTGTATGAAAATATAAAATGATAAAATTCACTGTTATATTTTTTTTGTGTTTACACACTGATTTAAACAAGCCCAATAATGAAGGTGAAGATTTATCCCTTGTATCATGAAAAAGAGACCTGCATTTACATGTAAATGTATTACAATCCACATTGCATGCAGTGGTTGATCTACTGAAGCAAGTCCTATTCGGATGGTACTACTTTTACAGGAGGTCAATAAATAAATTTTTGTTTCACAGATGTACTTGGTGATTTGAATCCCATCCAAATCTGCCATATCTGTGTTGTTCTCTCACAACCTCTGTGATAATTCCAGAGCAAATTACCCTCTGAGAAAACTAATCCTGTCCAAATGCGATGCCTGTGATATTTTTTCACAACGGGTTTCCTTGTTTGTTTTGGCCAATGCGATATGCTGTAGATGCTCTTACCGCACCCACGTTTGATATATTTTGATATAGAAAAATATAAGTAAACACAAATAAAGAGCCAGATCATGTAAACTGTTAAGACTGGCTATTGAAATATCAGCATCAGGTAAGATTACTCAAGTTAATATCTGCACTCGATTACATATGTTTTAATTATCAAAATTAAACTTGGGTTTACTACAAATAAAAACATAATAGTTAAAATAAAATAACCAAACATTAACATACTTTTTTTTCTGTTCTAGACATTTAGCTTCACCATGGTATTTGTGATTATACTTACTACTTATACTTGATGATGCAACAGAAACCATACACTGTCTCTTTTCTAGCACTTTAGATACAGTTGCTCCTATCTGCTTAAGAAAGGAAAAAGAAAACAAACATAACCCTCGGTATCTATTTAATATAGTGACTAAATTAACAAAAAATAAAGCATCAACAGGTACTAATCTTTCACAAGACCACAGCAGTAACGACTTAATGCAATATTTTACTTTCAAGATTAATACTATTAGATATAAAATAGAAACTTTGCAGCTGTCAGCTACAGTATCCAGTCAGGTGCAATGTAGATCCCCTGAGGAAAAATTCCACTCGTTCTCTACCATTGGAGAGCCAACAACATGTATGTTAGACCTTATTCCATCGAAACTATTAAAAGAGCTTCTTCCGGAAGTCATAGATCCTCTCGTCTATTATTAACTACTCATTGTCAAAAGATACTAGAAAAGGTATTATCCTCACAATTATATTCCTTCTTAGAGAAAAATGGTATCTGTGAGGATTTCCAGTCAGGATTTAGATCATATCATAGTACTGAGACTGCCCTAATTAGAGTTACAAATGACCTGCTTTTATCATCTGATCGTGGTTGTACCTCATTATTAGTCCTGTTGGATCTCAGCACTGCGTTCGACACTATTGACCACAACATTCTTTCGAATAGACTAGAAAACTCTATTGGCATTAGTGGATGTGCCTTAGCGTGGCTCAAATCATACTTATCTGACGACTATCAGTTTTGAAAGATTGTGTATTCCCTAGACAAAATCAACATCTGATGTTGTCACATTGTAACTCTACCTCAGTATTCAAATATCCATACAATGAAACAATGCCTGTGAGGCGATACTGTGAGGAGGTCCTGATAGCATTTGATTGCCCTTTGATGTCAGGGTATAAGAACTGGTCACACAAACCTCACTTGGGGTTAAACTCTCAGGAGACGGATCAAGCTAACTTATTTTATGTATTAGAGAAATCAAATACATATGGCGAGCCATTAAATCAACCAACGACAGAGAAATCTAACAATTGGCGAGCCAGCCAGGAGAGACAGATAAGAGATTTCACCAACTGCAACAAGAAGTTGACAGAAAAGTCTTGGAGATTCTACAATTTTTGTGTTGTAGAGCAACAGACTGCATCCGTGAACACAAGTTATTTGAATCAACTAGATCCTGTCTCAAAGATTCAAATTTGGTGAGTGAAACTTATTAGCTCTTTAAAAGAACACTTCCAATATGCTTATAAAATATATATAATATACTTAAATATATAAGTAAGCAGATCATTTGAAGTTCATAGTGTAGCAACATAATTATTTTAGGATTGGTCCTTTTTTCTGAAGTTTGTTCAAAGAAGCTATAGCTTGGCCCTTTATCTAGATGTTTGTAGGAATTGTAAAAGCAATTTAACCAAGTATCCAGAAACTGTAGAAGCTGCAAAAATAATTTATAGTTTGGTACTGATACTGCTGGTATGCACATATAGGCTTAGCCCTGTTCTCTGGAGTTTGTAGGAATTGTTTAAGAAACAATTTGGTCCGTTCATAAAGAGATTGTAGAAGCAGAGGCTTGGCCCTTTCTCTTTTTGTCTGCAGGAATTGTTTTTGAAAATAAACAGTTTGGTCCATTCACCCAGTAACTGTAGGAGCCGTAGAAATCATTGGGACTGATTTTGCTGCAAAAATTGTGAATTCTTGACTGGGTGCTATTTCAGTAGCCACTTTTATTAGTTTGAAAAGTAATTGGGTTAAAAGAACATGGTAT
This sequence comes from Enteromius trimaculatus, assembly GCA_032361065.1. Taxonomy (NCBI): domain Eukaryota; kingdom Metazoa; phylum Chordata; class Actinopteri; order Cypriniformes; family Cyprinidae; genus Enteromius; species Enteromius trimaculatus. The sequence continues at coordinate 5,104,087 of JAUMHP010000045.1, forward strand.
AAAACTATGAAACAAGTTTGTTTACCTTCTATTGAAAAATACAGAAAGATCTGAAGTAAATTGTCTAAGGGACAAATTTGAAACAAAGTAATTCAGCCTTCTGAGCTAGGACTCAGAAAGAATTGAACTAATCTTATCACTTAGGATTTTTCAGAAATTAAAGAAGGCAAAATTCTCAATCTGATGTTGTATTGAAAACTAAGTTAGCAAATTAATGATTTGACTGTGTAACTGAAATGGTCAGTCTAAGAGATTGATGTGTATAGAAATCTGAATAAGTACCTTTTAACAGCTCTAACACCTTTTGTTCTGTTTTCACACCTCTGAGGGCATTTTTCCTGTACTTGCCATGGCTGAGTCTTTACAAAACAACTGTTATGCAATGAGACCAACAACAAAAAGGCATGAAACAGAACCTCCAAATGTCACCATTGATCAGATGTTAGACAATCTTAATGTTTATTTGGACAAAAGGCTGGGACTGAGGAAATGCCATGATGACATGTGCCAGAGGTACAGCATTAAGCACTCAGAGAGTGGAGAGTGGGCCTTGCCGGACATTAAAAGGGCTTTTGGAAAGACACAGCGCTTATGGACAAACACCAAGAAAGACAGACTGTCTGTGGTTTTGGTCAAACAAATTCTACAACATCTAAAACATCAAAAGTGTGAGACTGACAAACTACAACATGAGATCAAAGCAGAGAAAGCAAAGGTTCGAGCACTAGCTAAACAATTGCAGGTTGTAAAAGAGGACAAAGAAAGAGTGTTACATGAGAATGACAAGTTGCTAACTTTGCTCTCCAAAAGACTGGAATCAAAATCTTCAAGCAGCTCAGTTGACAGTGATGATGAATCTTCAATCAACATGTTCAGGCTACGTGGAATACAAAAGTCAGACTTGCTCCTGTAATTGTCAAAAACAGACGGACTGAAGTTGAAATTGACGAGGAGGAGTATGAGGAAAATGGTGAGAGACGAACTCGTGTTGTAACAAGAACTGTTAAAAGATATATTCCTTGCAGATTATACCAACCAGCAACTCCAGACCAAATTGACAAGTGGTCAAAGGAAATTCCAGATTTATACAAACAACCACGGAAGGTTTGGCCAATTCTTCAGCGTCTGCAGAAGATTTATACTTTGCACCCACTAGACGGAGCAATGATTCTCAAAGTGAATCTAAGGGACAATGACCAAAACAGGTTAATTGAAAGCGTTGAAAGGAGGATAGGTGAATCCCAAGAGGACATTGTTGCAGGATGGGAAGCTGTGAAAACCTTTTTGTTTGAACTGAAACCTGCAGAGATTAACTGGAGTAAAATAACCTCTTGCATGCAAAAGACAGGAGAAAGTATTAAGTATTATTAGAAAATATTGCAGCAAAGAGGGACACTGGTTTCGGGAATGCAAAAAGAAATTAAGAGATCAAAACAAAGATGAAGATGATGACATGGATAAAAGATTTCACTAGCTCACTCAAGAACAAAAACAGACTCTGCTAAACGCTGTGGAACCACAGCCCAGTCAACACACTTATGTGGGGCCCAGATGGGTGTCACCTGAGCTCTCTAACTGGGGCCCAGCCAGTTTTGTCCTCAGTTTCCATGTTGGCCCCACATGGGTCAGCCCAGATAAAACAATGAAACTAACACTGCTCAATATGCATACTACAGAGTGCTGTAAAATAAGACACAAGCAGCACTGCAGTTTATTCGATAATTAGGTGATTCACTGACTGATGATTGACCATTATTGAAGACACCTGATGTTAACAAGAAGAATCAACAAAGAAGAAAATCACTGTTTTTACAACAACCATTACAGTGGTCAGTGTGTGCTTTAGTTGGACCCTTGACCCTTAAATGTTTAATATTAATTTTTTTTTTTTTTAAATATAACAGCCAGACAAGTCAAGAGCAAAGCTTATCAGGTGATGATGATTATGCTTGTTTTTATTTTTACTTGAATCTCTGAGCTTAATCTGTATTATTACAATTATTATTATTATTATTATTATTATCTGTGTTGTATTGAAAATGACAGGCTTGTGATTGCACAGCTAAACTGCTAGTGTTTCTCTCACATTTTGTTTTCGGCTCTTCTGATCCAGCCACCACTTCTGATCCAAACTCTTCTATAAGGCACAAGCAGACATCAAGAACCAGCGTATGAATCTCAACAACGGTGACATACCACAAATTCAGAAAAACAGATCAACTTTGAACAATCATCTGATGAGCTTTGCTCTTGACTTGTCTGGCTGTTATATTTCAGTCAAGTTAAAAAAAATAATAATAATAATAAATATTAAACATTTAAGGGTCAAGGGCCCAACTAAAGCACACACTGACCACTGTAATGGTTGTTGTAAAAACAGTGATTTTCTTCTTTGTTTATTCTTGTATTCAATAATGGTCAATCATCAGTCAATGAATCACCTAATTATCGAATAAACTGCAGTGCTGCTTGTGTAATGATATTACCTCGTGATGTTACCTCGATCACCGCCACTGTCATACTGGTGAGCTGAGCTTTTATCATGCTCACCTAATGACATCCA
>JAUMHP010000045.1:5123098-5143743 GCA_032361065.1 Enteromius trimaculatus
AGTTAAACAGTTCTAGTCAGTAAATAAAACAGGAACTGTTGGTTAAATAAACAAAGACTAAATGAATCAATGAACCTTAAAATGGGTGAGAGGGTGCGTGAAATAAGTTACGAGACTGAGAAGTGATAGGGAATGCCGTGTTGACGTCATGGGCACTTGGCTTGTGTATAGCGTCAGCTTGCGTATGACGTCATCAGGCAGCGCCGGCCGATTCAGCACTCCTTTGCTGCTTTTGTTTGGGATGTTGCAACGCTGCCGGGCTTTTGTTGCTTCTGGGGCTGGATAAAAAAGGCAGAATGCTGTCGAGTGGTAAGTAATGAGGGTTTTTTCGCTTAGATTGCTTTGGTGGATAGCGAGGTGAATGAGATCTAAGAGCTCGCGGGCTGGCGTGGAAGCTCAGACGGGATAAGGGTTGAGCTCGACCAGTAGCAGGAAGTAAAAAGGCAGGCTGAGGAATCTGGTCTTCGTGGAGGTAGCAAGGTGAGGATGTGTCTTCGGTCGTGCGATTCCGAAGAATGCACAAAAGCGAGAAGCGGGGAAATGAAAGCTGGGGGAATTTATACTGAAGGGGGGAATTTGATTGGGCGCGAATAAACAAGGGATGATTAGGTAAATAGGCTGCCAGCTGTGTGTGATTACACGTCCAGCGATCCTCTCGAAACCAAGTTATTTGCAAAACTTTTACTTAAAAATATGTTGGAGCAAGTTATTGGGTGAAGTGTGGAGCTGATGAGTTTTGATTTCTGTTTTCGGTAGAGTTTCCAGTCTCTCTCAGCACCTCCTGAATCTACAGACATGAATTATGATTTCTTCAGTTCTCTCTTCTCTTCCGATGATCTGAGAGAATCTGTCTGTCAGCTGAGACACAAACTGGAGGATTTCTGCAAAGAGGAGCTGAAGAAGATCTCAGAGAGAGGTAAAGTCCTGGAGATTGATCTGCTCTCAGAAAGCAGTCCATCATCATCTCATATCATGGAGAACATCATGTTAGAAATGTCTTAGGAATGATGCAGGATCATGAGAATAACTCATCTTCATGTTCATCTGTTGATTTCCACAGTCACATTCACAAACATCGTTTTCCAGACCAGGAATGTCTTCCTTCAAAGTAAGTCAATGAAAATAAACAGAAAAACTCACTAAGTGTGTTTATGTTTTTCCTGCAGAAGGTGAAAGAAGAGTTCCCTTTCAGTCAGTCACTATGACATTACGTGGTATTTGCATGCCTAGCCACTCGCCTGTACATACGGGTATATAAGATGGCGGTGTGCAAACTACTATTAGCTTTCTGCTTCGGAGCCAATCACTCGGTGAAGAAGACAAAAAGATGTAAAGATCTCGACCAGAGCAGTTTCTGCATTCCAGCAGAGAGATCGCTTTGGTTGCACACTTGTGTGCATCGGTCCTCCCCTCTGCAGTCCCGGTCTAAAAGAGCAATATTCTAACAGCTGCACAGTCGTAAAGCATGTCCTCCAGCTGTGTGCTTCTGGGTGTGGTAGTTTCCTCACCTCAGATGATGGCCACAATTGCTGTCTTACTTGTCTGGGCCTTAGTCACGCTGAGGCGGCTTTTGCGGATGGTTCATGCCCTCATTGAGAGCACATGTCCATGGCTTCACTTACAGTAGGTCATGGCTTTTTTTTATTAGAAGGCTAGCTTCATCCACTACCCCTTCCAGTTCAGCAGGCCATAAAGGTTCCTCAGGCTGGTGGCTTGGCAGACCTCAGGGATGCAATCAGGAATAATAGAACAAGCAAAATATTTTTTTCAAACAGAAAACAAAATTATTTGGCAGACCATAATTCTTGATTTGAGAATTTTTAGATGTTTTGGTTGGAGACAAGTAAAAAAATCTACTCTTAGAAAGCATTTTTTGCGCGGTGGCGAGCTCACTAAAATGTGGAAGGCACCATATACATCAAGGGTGCGTCTGAGCTCCTCCCTCCTCACTACCTCGAGGGTAGAGCAGCCAGGGGGTACGCAGAGATCCCCAAGGCAGAGCGTGCAGTTGCGGTGCACTTTTGCCTGCAAAACTGCGCCACCTGGAGGAATCGCACGCGTCTCCCATCCAAAGCCTGTAAGCTGCCGTCAGCTCTTCAAGGCCACTTCAGCCCTGCACAGCATGAGCACCAGGCCAAGGCACTAAAAGAGCTGCACGAGGGTAGTTCTGACCGTTGGTTGATGCAGGAGCTGCGCACAGTGACCTGCTTTCCTCTCCGGATGCCGCCGGTCACGCACGGTCTCGCGGTCAGGTGATGTCCACAATGGTGGTCCAGGAGCGCCATCTCTGACTGAACCTGGCCCAAATGAGTGACGCTGACAAGTTTTCTGACAAGTTTTCTTTCTCGATACACCCGTCTCCCAGGCTGGCCTCTTCGGCGTCACCGTCAAGAACTTTGCCCATCAGTTCTCGGCAGCCCAGAAGCAAAAAAGCAATTTTCCAAATCTCTGGGCCTCATTCGCCATGTTTAGGTTGTGAGTCATGCCCAGCTTCTTCACATTCAGGTTCATGGTGCCACCGGATGGGGGAGAGTTGGTGTGTGATGCTCACCACGTCTCGTCTCCTGGACACCTCGCTTCCAGGACCGAGCTGTCTGTTGCAGCGTTCGACACAGTGATTGGTTTGCAGCCATCAACGTACTTTCATGTCTTGATTTTACCTAGACACAGGCCATTTCTTCAGTTTGCTTTTAAGAGTCGGGCGTATTAGTACAAAGTCCTCACCTTTGGGCTGTCCTTGTCTCACTGCGCCTTTACAAAGGTGGCGGAGGGTGCCCTGACCCCGCTTTAGGGGCTTCAGCATCTCAGCCTTTTGGGGCTTCAGGTCAACTGGAAAAAGAGCAAACTCTCCCCTTTCCAGAGTATCTCTTTTCTAGGCATGGAACTGGACTCAGTCAACCTGTCAGCATTTGGACCTATTACATGATGCAGTCTGGGTTGTGGCGTTTTCCATAGGGACCCCATGATGTTAGTCAATGATGTCATAGTAAATGACTAAAAGGTAACGTCTCGGTTACTTGTGTAACCCTGGTTCCCTGAAGAAGGGAACAGAGATGTTACGTCCCTCTTGCCACAAGGCCGGACTGCACTGGGAGTCTGTCACGATCGGCTCCTCAGCAGAAACACAATAGTGGTTTTCATTAGCCAATTCCCATTGGCTTTTTCTCCGAAGATCAGAGTTGACACCAATCAATGACATAACGTCTACATTCCCTCCTTCAGGGAACGATGGTTACACAAGTAACCGAGACGTTTTATAATTGATGATGAAAATGATGATGAGCACATATATCTGTTCATCTGTACTGAGACACAGATCATACATGAAGAGTTCAGCTACGTGAAAGTATTAAACAGATTCATAATTCCTGATTTTGATGTGTTTTTATCTCCATCAGATTCCCATCAGTTCACACTGGATCTGAACACGGTGAATAAACATCTCCTTCTGTCTGAGAACAACACAGTAATTACTAACACTGGGATAGTCCAGCCATATCCTGATCATCCAGACAGATTTGATGAGTGGTGCCAGGTGTTGTGTAGAGAGAGTGTGTGTGGACGCTGTTACTGGGAGCTGGAGTGGAGAGGGGATAAAGGTGTGTTTATATCAGTGTCTTACAAGAGCATCAGCAGGAAAGGAGCAGGTGATGAGTGTGTGTTTGGAGGTAATGATCAGTCCTGGAGTTTGTTCTGCTCTTCCTCTAGTTGTTCATTCATACACAAAAACAAATGGACTGATCTCCCTGTGAAGTCCATCATCAGGAGAATAGGAGTGTTTGTGGATCACGCAGCAGGAACTCTGTCCTTCTACAGCGTCTCTGACAGAGTGAGGCTCATCCACACAGAACAGACCACATTCACTCAGCCGCTCTATCCTGGGTTTTATATTGGTTCTGGATCATCAGTGAAACTGTGTGAATCAGATGAATCAGAATACATTGATTTAAATTTACCCATAATGGTTTGAGCTACATGATAAATCAGTAATAGTAAGATGTTATAAAATGTCTTCCTTTCTCTTCATGACATTAAAAGGTTACTCCACCCCAAAGTAAAAATTGTCACTAATCACTTACACCCATGTCGATCCAAACTTTCACACAAAGATTTTTTTACAGATTTGCATGTGTTGATTGCGTACATTGAATCCAGTGCGTCCAGAATCTTTGAAAAAAGTTATTTTTGTTTTCTTTCCATAAAAAAATATTCTCACAGCCTCATAACGTTACAGCTGAACCACTGATGGCAGACGGAGCATTCAGACGATGTCTTTCATACTTTTCTGCATCTTGACAGTGGTAATTGATTGCCAGTCAATCAAGCCCCTCATGGTTTTCATCAAAAATATCTTAGAAGATGAACAAAGCTTTTACAGGTTTGGAACGACATGAGGGTAAGTGATTAATGAGAATATTTTCATTTTGGAGTGGAGTAACCCTTTAAAGGGCAGGTAATATGGGTTTTCAAAAAATATCTTATTTACAGTTTGTAATATAGCTGTCCTTCATTGTAAGCAAAGTTGTTAATCAAAAAAGTGCATGATAAAGAAAGAGATTGTCTCTCAAAAGAAAGAGTCGACTCAGAATCGCCTTACTTTTTACAATACATCACTAGGTAACGTATTTGCATAATACCGGCCTGTCTATGAAAAACTAACAAAATCTTATCTGTCCACATGTCCGCTAGTCTGTATATACATCATGTCGAGAAGACCCTGTGAAAGCAAGTGTGTGTTTATATGTATTGCCTAAAATTAATTTGTACACAATACCACAGCAGTTCAGTGAGAACATTTTGTTGTGTGCTCATCATTTTACCAACGACTGCAGTGTCTGCCACAGATGGGATATATGTGAACTGATTCTCTGCCAGCGGGAGGCGCTGTTGTCGTGGTAGACACTAGGTTTCGCTCTCTAGCGCCGCTCTCGCTATGGAACCGGCAGGATTCAATCGCGTCTCCCCTGGAGTTCTTAGTCGAGCCTGCCACTTATCAGCCAATCAAAAAAAAGAAATAGGCTACACAATAGCCAATCAGAAAATAGCACTATTGTATCTGGGTAAGAATTAACGCAACAACCAATGAAAAAAAGCATCCTGAAATTGTTCACCATCTTCTTCGTGCATAGTCATAATCTCTCTCACTCTCACTCTCTTTCTCTCTCACACACACTCGCACTTGCACACACACACACACACACAAATGTATAATAATATTATTAATGGAACACCTCCATCTCTCCAAGCTGAACGCCAAACTCTTGCCCTTGCTAGGGTTCAAACCATTAGGGTTCGGAGCCTGCTGTTCTCCCGGCTTGCTCCCCGGACAGCACACCAAATTCGCCATCTTATTTTATTCATGAGGAACTGTGAACTCTTGAAAAGGACGCTGCATAGTAAAACACTTGAAGATAAAATCATACTTTTTTTTTTAAGGTTATTATAACTTATATAATTACTATGTCCTTAATCTAATACACAAACCAGATTAGTTTAATAGTAATTAAGCTTTTAAATTGATATTTATACTGCATATTATCTATATTTATAAGTAAACATGACTACTGTCATAAGCCGCGCCTCTGTGGTGCTCTTCGGATCACGGCAGTGGGAACCTTCACCTGAGTTTTAGTTCCCCCCGGACTTCTTTGACCCACACACCTGGGCTGATTTCACCCCCAGGTGTTCGGCATTTACTGCCCTATATAAACAGAGACTAGACGCTGTTTCTATGGAAGTATTAATTGCCAACGGTGTCAATTCTGAGTGTTTTCCCTGTGTGTTTATCTGGTTGACTTTGGAGTGATTCTGCCTGCTCTGTATTACACCTGCCTGTGTACTAATATCTGCCTGTCTGACTACTCTATCAAACGGTCTGCAAATGGATCCAAACGACTTGAGTGATTCATCACAACTTCATATAAGTTTACAATTTTAAGTGTTTTATCTACAGTGTTTATGTTATTTTAGTGCTATATTTAGAAATATCATCATCTTTATAAAGTAACTTTACAGCTTACTTGCACATTTTTATTTTTTAATTAATAGATTGTTTCATCTTGCTGTGTAAATGTGTTTAAATTCCTCATTGTTCAATCTTTTAGTCTTAGGTAGTGAATCAAAGCATGTGATTGGCTGCTTATTGCTGATGTCACACTTTCATGTGCACATGCTACATTAACTAAGGATCAAGCCTGAGTTGACAGAGAAAGTTGATGACTAGCTTCATGGTACCAACAAACCCAGATTGCGTAGGTTTAGATTTGTCAATTCAACTAATCCTGTAACTCCTAATCCTGAAAGTTTGTTTAGCCACCATCATGGTACAGGCCCCAGAAAAACAACATTATTACCACCATTTTCCATTATTATTTTTTTATATTTAAATTCAAAAATGATAATAGTAATAATAATCACAACCAAAATACACATACGAGTGGAATAATTGTATGATTTTTCTAACAGTTTTTTGAAAGTCTTTAATTTGAGGTCTATTTGTGTAATGATTCGCGGGGCTCCGTTGGATCCATGTGCAACGCTTTATTAATCGTAGTCAGACAGGCGAAATAGTCGATACACAGGCAGTACAGGGTAAGCAGGGAACAGGCAAAAATCGTAGTCAAAAACAGGCAAAAGGATCAGGGCAGGCGGCAGAGAATCGGAAATCAAAACAGTCAGTAAATCAAACACGGATAAAGCAAAACACAGTCAGAAAACGCTCAGAGATGATGGCCGGGGCAAATCGAAACTTCGCATCTGTCCTGGGCAAAAGCCCGGAACCGGCGTGCAAAGCGCCGGGATGCGTGGGCAGAAAAGGTCCCGGTAGGAACTATTAGTATTCGGGAGAGGGTTCCCGCTGTTGTTCGTGAGTGTGACATTCTGCCCCTGTCTGTCCTGTCTCCCCCGTGTCTTTGTGTATTTTGGTTTAGTCCTGTCTGTTTGGTTTTTCCCTAATTAAGTTCAATCGTCTCACCTGTTTTGTACACCTGTCCTCATTTTAGCCTTTGATTAGTTTGTGTTTAAATACCCTTGTCTTTTCATTTGCATTTAGGTCTTGTTAACGTCTGTATGTTCTCCTTGTGTGTGTGCTTTTGCTGCCCCGTCAGCTTTTCATTTTGTATTCTGTTTTTTTGTTATTAAATATCTTTTTTGATTCGCATTCCCGGTGTCCTCCGTTTTCTGCTCGGCTGAGAGGCTTGCCACGCACTCTCAGCGAGCCTACGTGACAGTGAGAGGGGACCACAGAGGCGCGATCCGTGACAATTTGGTCCATCTCCTTTCAAGAGATTTAATTTGATTCCACTAAAAGGCAGTAAACGGGGAAAAGAATCAATTAAAAGCTATTAATATCTAAATGTAGGAAGGAAAAGTGTGCTCTATTTTTGAAAGATCAGGCATACCCGAAATCAAACTCTTTGAAGAATGAACTGAAATGACTTAATTTCAAACAAAAATTTTATAAAACAAAGTAGTTTTTTGCGAGTCTGTTTTGGCTCTGAAACACCTTTGAGATACCATTGGTCTGAGGTGGTTACGCAATAGGTGGGTGTGTTCTGAATAGAACTCTGTGTGAATAGCCGCGTTAAAAGTGATGTAGAGAAACAAGTTTTCCAAAGCCATGAAAAGAGTGAAAGGAAAGGTAGCAAGCAAATGAATATTACACCATACTGCTGCTGTCATCATTATTCTTCTTTCAAAGCAAATTAAAAAAGGTACACAATAAATAAAACATTTTCTTCAATCAAACGTATAGGCTAAGTGCAAGCGTCACGTCATGTTTCCTTTAATCTACACCCTGCCTCCAGCAGCATGGAGGGGTCAGAATATTCAGAAACAGTATACTGTCATTCAGCCGTTTCGAACTTCTTTTTGCCCTCAAATGAAAAATGAAAAAGAACTTTGTTTGCCTTCAGACAATACTACGCCCAGTATTGGTAGTACTGAAGGTAGTAAGAGTGCTGGTTAACCCCCCCAACCTAAAATCCCTGCTGGACCTGGAACTCGAACCCTCAACCTTCACAGGTTACAGGTCTGAATTTTTTTTTCTCTTTTGAAAAACTATTTATTAATCTGTTTTTATTTGCTTATATGGTAAGATACAGTCCATGAGCATAATAGGAGAAAAAAGGAAATTTAATTTTTTTACTACTGAACTATTAACTGAACATTATTATCAAAGCAAGTCTTCAGGAGGAAGGTAACGGTGCCTCCATGCTGGCTCTGCAAGGCTTTTCAAACCGTTTCATCCATCAGGCTCTCATGTCTTTTCACATTTGTATATAGAATGCCCTCCACTAATATTGGCACCCTTGGTAAATCTGAGCAAAGGTGACTGAAAATAAATCTTTCATTCATTCAAAAAATGCACTAAATTCTAACCTATTATTGAAGTAAAACAATTGAAAAACATTTATTTCATCATGAGTTTTTCTCCAATACATGGCACCCAATTATAGAGTTTGGAGAACACCTGATGAGAGAAGAGAGACCACTACTTCATGCAGAATCACTTGAGATCCTTCAGACCCGTGACGTGATTACTTTAAAAATCATGCATAAATGCAAGTAGTCTGTCTAACCCTGTGGTTCGCAAACTTTTTTAGCCGGGCTCCCCTTTTGCAGAACTACAAAAACTCAAATGTCTCACCGCAAGTTGTAAAATAATAGCTAACAATAATCAGTACATTATGAAATAAAATAAGCAAGTTTTTGTGATCAGATGTTTTTTAATCCTGGGATCCTCCAGAAAATTGGAGAAAATGTTTTCGATTTTAATTACATTTCCTGCATTTAGTTGGGATTATTTTTTAACTATGGTGATAGAAGATCCAAGAAATAATTAAATTAATTATAAGAATAAATTCTGCCAAAAAGTATAGTAACTACTATTGATCGCAATGATTTCAGAGATTCATTTTATAAAGTCAAAAATGGTGTGAATAAAATTTAAGTAGTGTGAGACTTAATATCCACTGTTAAACATTTTTTTTATTTCAAACTAACTACTGTAGCCTACCTGAAAATGCATAAACAATCGCAATTACTTAATAAACAAATGAAATGACTACTGGGGCCTGTTCCATAAACCAAGATTAGAGAATAAGCCAGGCTTATTTTAGTTAGTCTGACTTATTGCAAGTTAATTTGTATTAAAATAAGTCAGACTATCTGCCATAAGCCTGGCTTATTTGGTAAACTCATTTTATGGAACAGGCCCCCGCTTGTCCCTCCATCTCATCTTTAATCTAAAATGAAAACAAGTTCATATTGAAATCTAACATTAAACTAGAATCCAGAGTCTTGTTCATGATCCGATCACACAGAATTACAACTCAAATTTAATTGTAATTAAACATAATATTGTCAGTTTATAATTTATAAACTTAATTAAACTTAACGACCGTTGGTTGTCGGTTAAGAAAATAAAATAACCGAAATTAACGTTCCTATTTCCAATACAAATAATAATACAATGTGTGTGTTCTCTGTTCTCTGGTTAAATGAAGAGCACAAATTCCACAAGTCACTTCACTTCACATAGTGACACCACATCATCCACACAGAGGACCGTTTGTTGTTGACTGACTGTGTTTCTTCTAGAGTTGATTATGGAGGAGAACAGCAGGATTAAAGAAATGTATGTCTACACACACACACACTATAAACACACACACATTTGTTTTTGTTTTTTTTGTGAAAAGTGGTGACACTTCATAGGCATTATGGTTTTTATACTGTTTCAAACTGTATGTGGTATTGCCCTACACCTATCCTACACCTAACACTACCCCTTACAGGAAACAATGAGCAGTTTTAGATTTTCAAAAAACTTAATTCTGTGTAATTTATTAATTTAACTTAATTCTCTTAATTCCAGTGTGTGTGGACGCTGTTACTGGGAGACGTGTGTCAACATCAGTGTCGTATAAGAGCATCTGCAGGAAGGGACAGGGTGAAGAGTGTGTGTTTGGAGATAATGATCAGTCCTGGCAACATGTTCTCACTCCCAACTCTTCACATAATGATGTATGGTCAGGATCCCTTGGTGTCATTATTTAACGTTTTGGGTACGACTTTGTTTCTTGTTTTTATGTCCCGTCTTGTTATCCTGTACTATTCTCTCTTTCTATTTCTATCTCTCTTTCTCTCTTGTTGTCGTATATCTGTCCATCTTTGTTGTGAGTCTTTCTGTCCATTTGTGTTTCTGCCCATCACCATGAGTGATTCAGAACTCCAAGAACGGTTTGTGAAGCTGGATAATCTGGTTGATCAACAAGAACTTAATGATGAACTCCAAAGTCTTAATGAGTTGCTTAGTGAGCTGCAGGAAGAGGATGAAGTGGCATCGGTAAAGAGAGACATTGACGGAAACATTGTCTATGCAAGACCAAGATCAAGCAGGAATCCATCAAATAAGGGTCAGTATTTTTTTTTCATTCAAGATCCGTTGAATGACTACATAGATCAGGCACTTCTGAATGTATCAAATGAGGAATATATCAGGGAACCGACCAAAATAAAACCATTTAATTGTTGATATGAAAATAAATGGATTACCTACAGTATTTGTGTAAAGCAGTATAAACTACATCTTTGGTATTGGTAAGGCTGCGTTTGAAGCTGTGTTTGTGTGTGTCATCAGTGGCCAACCAGCTTGTATCCTTTTTTTAATGATCTGCTTCTACAGCAAGCATTCTTATTTTTCTTATTCTCATTTGTATCTGTGGAGATTCCTTACAAAATCTGTGTTTGTTCACAAGAGTCATTGAGGGTCAATCCAAGGATTACTGTTGCTGTGATCACAATATGCATGCTGTACTCTCATAAGTTTGGCACAGGTCTGGATGTAAAATCTACATGACTTTGAGTAATGTTTAAAAAGTATATAAAAGTAATGTAAAATTGTTTAAAGAATCCAAATGCTGATTAATCACATAAGGTTTATATTTAAGTGGATATGTTTTTAATTTGGGGGTTGGGGTGGGTTTGTTTATCCCTTGTACCTGCAAGAAAAGCTGGCCAGTAGGCAAATCAAATTTTTTTGTATGGATGTCACTTGCAAATATTGGCCCTACCTCCAAAGAGTTGCAAAAAGCTGTCCAGAGCTCTAGCAGTGGAAAAGTTCCACTTTGTCTCAGGTGGTTGTTCGATTCCATAGCATTTAATCAGAGTTGGCAAAACATGGTCAGAACAACGGCAAACAAGATTATGTAGATGAGGCAGGAGACAAAGTCGAAGTACACAGGCAATGGGTCAGAAAGGCAGGCGGCTATTATACGAAAAACAAGGAGAAAACACAGCTCAAACACGAAGGGGATAAACACAGAACATAATGCTTGGAATTGTGAATTTTGTCTGGAGAACGATCTGATTTCGTCTAATGTCCCTTTGTTGTCTTATGTATTTGGAATTCTCAGTTGTCGGCAACATCTGTTTTCCTTCATTTCTCCCCTAGAGTTTGTTTCGAGTTTCTCTGTCTCGTGGAACTGTGTCATTTTCATGAAGCCACTTGTTTTTATATGTGGTGTAATCTTGTGGATGATAATAATAACGTTAATCAATTTGATTGTCCTCATAACTCCATTGATCAAGTGTGTTAGCCCGTGCACAGTCTGTTTGGTTGTAATATGCATCGTGAGAGAGACGCGGATGTTTCGTCACAAAAAGCAGAATCCTCTCTTTCTCTCCATCCCTCCCGATGCCAGCTGTTAGCATGAAAACGTGCTGTTGAATTTTTTTAAGCATAACGTGGTTCTTCGTCAGATGTAAAAGACATGAATCTCACATGTGGCCTTGGTGTTTGTCTATATCTCTCTCCTACTCTCGCCATTACAGTGTTTCTTTGCTATAAACTAAATGGATTCTTTAATAAACATTGTTTACTGCAGATCGCAATGTTTTTAAAGTATACAACTTCTTCAGGCTATTGCTGTAACGTCAATGAGTTAGAATGACTGAAAGCTAGAGTAACTGCTATCTCTCCAGTGCAAATGAGAAAATGACTTGTTTGTGCTCTCCTGTCTGTTACATCGCCACCGATGGCGGGGGCGATGACATCACTCTCATTCAGAACACATGACCTATTCCAGAACTGTGGGTACATTTCAAGTAGAGAAAGAAGACAAAAAAAATTGCATTTTAATTTTTTGCTAAACTTCAAATGTAATATTTAGTATATTTGCCAATCTTAAACTTTAATAACTTAAAAGTTATTAAGAAAATCAATGTACTGATAGATAAATCTGTCAACTTTGTTACAAACAAATTGGGTCAAATATATACATTTAACAAATGTGACAAAGTTTAAACCCTGTTTTCTTTAAGAGAACTTCTGTCTCTTCATTTAATTCAGCTATTAATTAAGATGTAGACTTTATGTTTTGAAGTAAAAATATAAGTACATATAACTGAAAAGTTGCAAGATAGCATACATTTTTTTTCCAAAATTACTTAAATTCTGAAAATAATTGCATGTAGTAAAATTAGTTAGGCTAGTTAGGCTAATCGGTTTCTTATCAATTAGTTAACAATAAAATAAAACAAAATGATGAATTTAAAGCAAAATTTAAACAGAGTTGACATTGATGGTAACAGAGTTGACCGCCCAGAACAGAACTAACAAAATTTTGTTACTCTTTTAAAAGAACAAAATTCATGGAAAATTTTGAAACCGTTTTGAATTTGATAAGTTATTTAATTTTTTAATACATTTGAACAGATGTTTCACGAGCTCTAAATTAATTGCATGTGTCTAATGTTTACTCATGTGGAAATTAAAAAATACAATAGCTGCTCCCTCAAACTCTGGGTATTCAAATATATGTCTTTGTTTATTTCTACATGGCGTCCCGTCACTGGGGTTGGCTGAGGGATAACTCTGAGGACATCATCAAAGAGATACAGTGGCGGCACAAGCACTTATTGGGGGAGAAAATCATCTGCGCCCCTAAACGGTTTGCAATTATCTTTCATAGCCTACCTGTGACTATGGCGTTTAAATAGCATAAACACCAAACCTACACAAACAAACGTTTTAACTACACAAATCAGCACAAACGAATGGCATAGTTTTGGACATTGTTTCTTTTTATGGGGTGCCAATGTCACGAAGTTCAGGAACACCACAGGACATTTTTGTAAGGGTTAACAGACATCTTGCAGATGTACGTGTGCTATCTTGGTTGGGAAATTTTTCACAGACGTCCAAATCCCGTCCAAATCAGCCATATCTGCATTTTCTCTCACAACCTCTATGATAATTCCAGAGCAAATTACCTACTGTACAAACTCAGTGATCCTCTGAGAAAACTAATCCCGTCCAAATGCAATGTCAGTAATTTTCTTTTTCAAAAGGCATTTCCTTGTGTGTTTTGGCCAAGGCAAACTGCCGTAGATGCTCTTACCACATACACGTTCAATTATTATTATTTTTTTTTATGTAAGGAACATATATAATAAAAATAAGATCCAGATCACGTAAACAGTTTAGACCTGCTATTGTAATGTAGGCAGATCACTCTAATTCACTAGTTCTTTTCTGCATTCGGTTTTGTATATTTTAATTACACATACCTTTATCAAAGTTAAACATGGGTTTGAGAATGGTTATTAATATTCATTGATTCTCACCTGATGAGACAAAGAGGAGATTGAAAAAAACTGTTTTGTTAAATGATTTTTTTAATTTTTTTTTATTTACAACCCAGTATAATTAAAATATACATAATAAAGGTCAAAAACATTATTGAGCACACTGATCTAACTACAGAGATGTGAACAGACTTTAAGTCAATCCTGAAAACAAGTGAACCCTGTAAATATTTGATATTTGAGTGTTTCCATGAATTCAAGAAAAAATAACCACCATCAGTATTAAGGGAGCTTGTTTTACCAGAAGATATCAGTGCAGTTCAGGATTCACCCGTGGAGCATTTTTCTTTATCACTAAAAAACAAAACAGGCACACTAAAAACACCTGTAAGCATGTTGATATCAGTATATGTAGTCTATCTATTTATATAGTATGATTTTGTAGTCATAGACCAGCGCATGCTTTGTATTACTGTAAAAAAAAAAAAAATTATGCATTATTATTGTTTACAGAATACAGCCTGTCATATCCAAAATGTTCTTGAGGTAAATTGTTATGCCTATTGTTATTGTTTAGTCTTTCTTCTGTTATCTTACAACGAGTGTTTGTTGAAGTCAGCGCTGTTGTTTTCTCTGTTCTTCTGCGCTGAACACGCAAGCTGATGTGAGCGTGTACATGTCGTGCGTGTCTCACGTGGAGATTGTAATGACAAAGCAAATGTAGCTCATGGGCGTGGTCACATTAATCTAAAATAATTAGATTAGATTGAGAAACACGACATAGTGTGGGATTAACTTTATCAAACAATATTCTGTTACAACATGCACTTTTGTTGTTACTGAGAGTGAACTCGAAAAAGTAGACACCAAACAGATTCGAATGGTATATAACACTTACTTGTGTGACCAAAATGAACATAGCTATATTAGTGCCTTTTACACTGATAAGAAAAAAAAGACCCAAATCACGCCAGCGTGATCCTCATCCTATTAGGGTTAACATGGTTTTGCTGTACTAGTCATTTAGCTTCACCATGGTATTTGTTATACTAATTGTAATCAATCTGAATGACTATAGCAATGCACGCATACAGAGCCCGTGATCTCTGAGGTGTAAGTCCTGTTTGAAAAAGTACATGAAAGTCACAGACGACAGGTGATAAGAATCAAAGCTCGCACATAGTTCACTTGTCCCGTCCATCTGTCTCGCATCTCTTCCTGGTAGAAGTTAATTTATTTTTAGAGCTGTTGTTCAACACAACACTTCAGAGAAAAAGACCCACGTACAAACGCTGAGGTGAGTGTTTCATCTTTCTTTATTTACTTTCACATATGACTGTCATCCTAAAATGTGTTATTGGTAACTTATTTAATGCTGCGCTAATTTTACTTTATTTTATTTAATATTTTCATTATGTTATGATCAAACAGATGAGTGTGTCTAAAAGAAACACAAAGCTTGTTCTGATACTGTTGTCATGTAGTGTGAAATCACTGTTTCTCATTTTACCGGACTAGTTGTTAATGTGTCTGATTATAAAAAAGTATTTCTCATAATGTAATCATTCTTATCACAGTGCTGACTTATTACTGTGTATATGTGATAAACACTGTAGCAGGCTACAATTAAACTGCAGCTTTTTAACTGTCTAAATTTCACTCTGTGAAAAAATTCTAGGGCTGAATAGCTTTCTATCCTAGTAATGATTTAAAATGAATTCTCAAATAATTTGTGCTTTTTTTGCATGTACTGAAACCCTCTGAAACTTTTAGAGATATTTATCTGAAGTAAAGAAACTCTGAAACATGATTTTGGAATGGAAAACCACTCCGGCTATATAAAGAATAGAGTCAAATCTGGTTTAACTGGTTCTTAAGATAAACATTTTTCACCAGAAGTCACCAGTTATTATTTATTACTTACAGCAAATAATTTATCATCACAAACAAATAAATAGAAATATCAAAAGCATTAAGAGTATCGTGGATCATATTTACTCATTAACATATTTCACTGTTGAGCTGCTGTACTCTACACTGAAAAACAGTACTGATACAGAAATGTAATATGATGTATATGTCCATATATCATGAGTGCTGTCATTATATATTTTGTCTTGTTAGACAAAATAATATTATTACATCAGGGTATGAAATTCTAATTTCATACAATATAGTAAACACTTCCATTAAAATTATTTTGAATACAATTTGTGAAGAAAATTAATATGATGAAATGTTATATGTATATTACATGTTAAGACTACACGTGTCATCTACATATTCAAGTTTATTTACACATGCTAATATTTGGTGATAGTGCTGTTTGAAAGTTTTATATTTCTGAACACATATAATCTGAAACATAACATTTTTAAAAAGAGAATTCAATCAAACAAATAAGATGAACATGTATTCTTTGTCATTTACTTTAATATTAACTAAAATCAGCAAAGTCTCAGATAAACAAAACCCATGCCATTTCACGTCATGCTGATTCTGATGATTATAAATCATACTGAACTGCTTTTTGTTTGTTTGGGGGAGGGGTTGACTAGTTTTGATTGATGTGTAGTTTGAGGTAACGCATTGATTACTTGCTTGTTATGTGGTCAGATCATTATTTAGACAAATAATTAATTTGCAATTAATTAATTAATAAAATAAGAAAAATTGCCATGTTTTCAGTGGATATTTTCAATCACCAGAACAAGAACTACCTGCCTTTCCTGTTAGACTACATTGTGACAGAAGCCCTTACATGCATTTAGGGCATTTAAGTTCTGCAACCACACACTCAAACATTTGGCCATAGGTAATACAGATGGAATAGTGGAAACCTAAGGGGAAAAAAAATGCTGGATAAATTAAAATAATTAAGCCCTGTACACATAATCAATTAGTCTGTTGACATTAAATAAAACACTGCTATTGAAATCAAGTATATATATAAGTCAATATATAAAGTCAGCTTGACCTTGGACAGAGGTTGCAGTTTGGTTGAAAATGGAAAAATTAGGACTCTAATATTGCAGTGTTATTATTTATGCTGACCTTGAGGTTATATAATGTAAATTGGGCTGCAACAAATTATTTTGATAATCGATTAATCAGAAACCATTTTCCTGAAAGCAATCTCTATATTCCAGCGGTCCCCCCAGAGTGAGTTGTTTTAGGCGACTGTTATTTAAAACGTTCGCCTTGTACTGTTTCCATGGTGACTTGTCTTGCTTGTCACGTAACACTGTGAGCACAATAACGCCGTAAGACAGATGGATCGCTTTTATTACGTTTTCCCTATTTTATTTTAAATATTCACAAACTTAAGGTGTTCACAAACCAAACGCTTAAGGTGTCACGAACAATCTGATATTCCGATTGACAAATATATGTAAATGAGTGTGTTTTGTCGTTTAAACTCCTTTATAAATGATTTTGATCTGTAACATGAGATGGGCGCCCCCATGTTTGTTCGTGTCCCGTCAGTCAGATTTACATCACGTAAATTTATCAATTTCTCCCGAAATACATGATAGTAAGTGGCTGGTGGACTGGGTGAAGAATAGAGTATACTTTATAGTTACTTAGACTATGTGTATCTGATATAAATAAAACACATCGGCAAATTCAATCTGAATGGGTTGTTATTGTTGCTTCCATAGACATCTTGTGTATTTTACAAGCTCTAAATGTATTGTTTCACTAGTGCTTATGTGTATTTAAATGTCCGAAACCTAAAATATGCATTATGTGGGTAAAAACACTGTATAGTTGTGATAATATGACAAGTACAGTCCACGTCTCTCTCTTGCTCAGCGCCAGCAAACACACAAAAGTTTAGTTTGAATTTGACAGTTAAGCAACGTCACCGAGCGTTCTAAATCCCAGATGTGGGAACGTACTCCCAGGGGCACGGAAAGAAAAATCCCATATGTGGGACTGTACCGCTCAACGGGTTAATAGTGGTACTCAAATCTGGATTTTTAGACATTTATTCAGGGTTTGAATTTTTTTTAACCTCTTAGGTTGGCTATTTACCACAAACAACATTTGTTTTATTATCAAACATAGTGACTTTTTCAGCATTGTGACACCTCATCTAAAAGTGCTCTTTCCTTTAAAACCTAGTCAAAAAGTCATAGGCAGACATTAATTATAGAATTGTACAGTGTTAATACTACATTTTTACTACATTTCAATGCATGTTTTTATTCATTGCAAACAATGCACTGTCACTTTTAATTCAGCGCGTGCAGTGGAAATGATATCTGCACAGCTGCAGATGCATCGCTCCTGGAACGCACTCATGTATAGTGTGAATGCTTAATCTCTTAAAAAATATTGTAAATAATTGTGTGAGCCTGGAGATATGTGCGTATATTCCTGCGTCAACTGTGCAGGTGGTTTATAGACGCGATATGATTTGAAGCTGTTTGAGTATTTTGAGAGATAGAGAACATGGTTATTCACTCACGTTGTGAAATTATGTCTCAAAGTTTTTAAAATTGTTTTATAATTTAATGAAGAGATATTTAATTGTACCTCACCTTCAGCATTATAATTATTTAGAGCCTGAGACTGTGCACTGCCTTACACTAGCGCTACAGCGTCGTAATGGTCAAATTGTAATATCGCAGGCCCTTAACATTAGGTCACGTGACCAAACGACTACTCGATAACTAGGAATGTTTGGCGACAAATTTTGACAATGTCAACTGAATGCAAATGGTAAATTATGTTTACCAAAATCATTTAGTCATGTTTTAGTTTAGAAACATTTGCCTGATAAATAAAATTGCATGAAATATTTAGAGTAATTATTCTCTTTCATAGAATACAGTATTATCATCAGACCTATTCCATCGGACCAATGGACCATTCACTGTGATTGTTTATAATTTTCATCTAGAGTCAGTGTTGGAGAACAAACTATTCTGATCCATCATGAATGAAATGCAAACATCTGGAGATGAAGAGTATTTTCCACGACGCAGGTACATGCAATAACACAGGAAAGAGTTTCCCCTAAAATAATAGAAATAAAACCATAAAGACTTCAAGTTCTTAAAGCATAATTAAATCAATATCATGGAATTTATTAAGATGATTCTGTTTATAAAGGATTACATCTGTTCTGTTTTAGCTCAGTTCATCAGAAGAGATCAGAAGCAGAGCCCAGCTGTGTGTCTATGAAGAGTGACTGGTCTAAAACTGAGCCAATACAGTTTAAGAGTGGAGATTCACAACCTGGACAGTATGTGTAATATTATCTCACATTATCAAAGTTATGTAAACAAAGTTAAACTTTTGTATAAATGCAGTGGATAAAATTACTATGCTCTTATATTAAATTTAATTAATAATAATAATAACTAATAAGAGTTAAATACAGTAATTTTAAGTGACTACAGATCTGGCCACTCAAATTGAATGTGCAAAGGAACATGATGTTGTGGACACCGGTATGTTACACAGGACCACAGGAAATGCTATGAGTCAGGAAAGACATAATCAGTAGGGGGCAGTCATGTAATGTACTCAACTGAAGCGGCACCAAATATCACCTCAAGCTATAGTCTAAGTTTATTTGGATATCTCGTAAAGGCCAATAGAATATTAAAGATTCTATTATAAATAGTATTATTGCATCTCATGTAAGTTTTATCTTTGAAAAAGCATTTCAAAAGTATAGACCTTTCTCACAGAAACCGAAAAGAAAAAAAAATGCAGACTTCCTGTGTAATGTCAGCACAGCAGAAAACCGGGTAATTTAATAATGGAGAGATTTTACAAAACTTCCTTTATGGGTTTGCTAAAGTTCACCTTTGCCGACTTGACAAGAGTCATTGAGGAAACTCTGTAACAAAGTGGAACAAACTAGATAAAGGATATAAATGTTTCCACGAAGAGTTTTTCCATACCTTTCAAGGTACGTAACGGGTACATTCTAAACGCTTAACGTGGCTTACGCACCTAAAACCTGATGAGGGAAGCCCAAATTGCTGTTAAACCTTCCTTGTTATAATTACTAACTAATGTCAAAAGAACATGCCCATATTCAACAGATAAAGTGAATAATGTCACGTTAAGCGTTTTCTCCCCCATATAAGTCCATTATAAGAACACAGCTTAATGTAATATTACTCACTTTATATGCAGAATAAGAGCTTGTTCTTTTGACAGTGGCAAGTCTTTCCTATAATTAAATTTGATAGAAAATTGGTTTCTCCTGGTCCTTGTTAAGGTAGAATCTGTTAAGTCACGTTAAGCTCCTTATAATGGACTTCTATGGGGGAGAAAATAAATAACATGAACTGGAGATCACTCAGCTCCCTGAAAGACAGTTCAACAAACTATAAGCTGAATTATACTGCCCTTTTCACTTGTCTTTCTTCAATAAATTGTCAAAACTTACTTCTGCTTCCAGTCTCCTTCCTGCTGAGCGTTACATTTCTTCGTTAGCAGGGAAGGAGTGGAAAGATAAATAAGGCTCGATGCTTGCGCCATCTTTGTTGTTTACCTGGTTACCGGCATACCGGGGAGGAAATAGGTTTACACAGCAATTGCGTATTTCCGGTGCAAAATACAGAAGTTGTGAGAAAAGACGATGGCCAAGGCAAATTGAAACTTCGCGTCTGTCCAGTGCAAAAGCTAGCGCTTAAATGCCAGAGAATAGTCCGGAACTGGCACGAAAAGCGCCGGGGTATGTGGGCTAAAAAGGTCCTGGTGGAAAACATTAGTATTCGGCCGAAGGTTCCCGCTGCTGTTGGGCCACAGAGGTGCGATCCGTGACACAAGTGATCTGTGACGCCGCATGCAGTTACACATTACAACTATAATTTTTATTAAGTATTAAAGTAGCATCAAATGAAGCATGAGAACATCAGGGGCCTATTTCAGAAAGGAGGTTCAAACAACTCGGAGTTTAAACTTGAACTCTGAGTTGACCAACCCAGAGATTAAAAACTCAGAGTTTTGGGTTTCAGAACAGGGGATCTGAGTAAGATCAATCAACTCGGAGTAGACTAACTCAGAGTTAAGCGTATCTAAAAAGC
>JAUMHP010000046.1:0-25752 GCA_032361065.1 Enteromius trimaculatus
TGGCTGTGCACAGAGACTAGAAAGAGAGGCAAGAACAGTCTGCTGCTGACCACTCACAACCTTTAAGATAGAGAGCTTTTCTTATTAAAACAAGCTGCTGCTTACTATTCAGACGGGAGTTTTGAGCAGCGAAGGGGTGTTTCTCCGATCACGAATGCTGACATGGTGTTATGTTTACGAGGCGTGATGCAACACTACGTGTAAAAACACAGAACTAAGTCATCAGTAATTTTGGCTCCACTTGATCAACAAATGCCTGCTTTGTAATGTGTTTTATTGTTTTGGTGTCATGGCGCTGGGACGCAGCATCACGTTATGGTAAGGGCCGAACATTTCCACCAAACGCTTGAGGTATTCGTCCAATCAGAGCAAACTTTGCTTTTTTAAAACTATGAGTTTTGTACAAATTGACCCGTTTCAGGAGGC
Organism: Enteromius trimaculatus; assembly: GCA_032361065.1. NCBI lineage: Eukaryota > Metazoa > Chordata > Actinopteri > Cypriniformes > Cyprinidae > Enteromius > Enteromius trimaculatus. Next base: position 427 of record JAUMHP010000046.1, read on the forward strand.
GGGGCTTAGAGGTGAAACGATAATGTACAGTATGTGGAAAATAAACCGCATAAACGCACTGTGTTACACCAAATACACAAAATAATGTTCTTTTTAGCAACATCATATGACTCCTTTAAAGAATAATGTTCGGGACGGTGCATTCTTCTATCCGCCTGGGTCAGGAATACCTGACTGGCTTATATCTTCCACATGCAGGAGTGACTGGCTCTGATTTTCCAGGCAGAAACAGGAGCACGCCGACAAATTCTTCACTGTCTTCTCCCGCATGAGAGCCATTAGTCTCTCCGGACACCGCTTATGAAGTCAATTTTACGCTGTCCTGTTCAATTCCAGCTTTGGGACCAGATGCCTCCCGTGGAGAAACAGCACACACACACGAGCTCAGCACACGTGTGCACTTTTCTCCAGGAAATACCTTGAGAACGTCCTCAAAGGAGAGATAATGAGCTCTCGGTAATACTTTATAATACGTCACATTGTTGCCCATTACTGAGATTTATCTGGTCTCCTGGCCGCCGTAGATCACAGAGAGCAAGGGAAGGTAATCTTTAGCTTTTCCCTCGGCTGTTGACCAGAGCTTTCAATGCAAATGTAATTTACCAGAGACTGTTAAAACAACAAGGCCTTCGCAAACAAAGCAGTCCTTGCTCGGTGACAAAGGTAACCCTAATGCTCCAATCCAAATAGCGTTTTGCTCGTGATTGAATGTTTTATGGCCGACGATTGAGGCACGCGGATTGTCTCTGCCAGGTTCAACAGCTATTTAGCCGTTCATTTGCGGCTCAATCATCAGATCAGCCTGAAGGGGGCTGGTGGGGAATTGCTTTTTATGGATTTAAATTTGCTCTCACTCAGGTCATTGAACAACAAGCTCATTTGTTTCTGGTAAATAGTTTATGCGTCGTGCATTTAGATAGTAATCCTTTCTAGCCGCCTAAGACAAGTAAGCGTGTATGGCCACAATTGCCACGATTTGTTTCAATTCAAGTCCTTGAGCACTTGAAAGGCGCTATATAAATACAATTATTATTATTATGTCTATTTGTGTTGCGCTTCTCATGATACAAATCGTTTGCAGAGCAGCTTGAGAGTTTCTATCTTAAAATTATATTTAATAGTAGCTTATCAGCGGTGACTGTTCAGTTGTCCGTATGGCAGAATGTACAGTAGCATTGATGCAGTTAGTTGACATGTAATCAACACCATTAACTGCAGTGATTTGTTACGATATTCAAGTCATACTCTTGCATAGGATTTGTTTGTTAAATAAGCGTTTGTCTCAGTTGGGTTGATATCTGTGTTTCTCTACAGATGCACGACTCTGTTCAGATGACCAATCCTGGGGTCTCCCAGCTGTGTATCCGTGCCGATGGAAAGATCCTGGCTGCGGCGGGATGGGACGACAGCATCAGAGTGTTCGGCTGGAAGAAGCTGAAGCCACTGGCTGTTCTGCAACATCATACTGACATGGTGAATAGTGTGGCCTTCTCAGACCATCAGGACCCCCCACAGAGACTCTTGGCCGCGGGGTCCAAGGACCAGCGGATCAGTGTGTGGTCTATATATAGCCAAAGCTGAGTTTGAAAGACAGAGGCTTTACCATTTCCTTCAAACTGATTGTTGCAAATTACTCTGACTTTATTTACATACTTAAACGCGGTGCTAATATATTTTCTTTGAATGAAAGCGCCTAAATTATTGGCTGACTGCCGTTCTGAGGAGGAGCTACAACATTGTCTTATTTAGCAGTTGTATATATAATCACTAGAGGTAGTGCTGTCAAAGGATTGATCAAAATTATTCTCAATTAATCTTATCCAAAATAAAACATTTACATATATATATGTACTATGTATATTTATTGTGTGTGCATATAAATAAACACACATACAGTATATATTTAAAAAATATTTATGTATTTATAGTCGTATATTTTATATTATGTATAAATATATTTAATATACAAACAAAATATGTTTCTAAAATATATACATGCATGTGTTTGTATTTTTAGATATACACATATAATATATGCACACACATAAACAAAAACGTTTATCTTGGATGAAATGAATCACTTGACGGCACTAATTGAGGTCTTGGGCATACAAGGTTTTTGTGTAAGGACAGGAACCAAGGATCAGTTCTTATGTGTGTGTATATTTATATATATATATATATATATATAATATTTTGAAATTGTTCATTTGTATGTGTATCAAATAATAATGTAATACAGAAACTGATAATCAATTCTTATTTCGAACAGGTTGTAAAAAAAAAAAAAAAAAAAGTCGAACTCTATGATTTGAATAATTTTTGTCTTTGTTAATTTAGTTTTTAATTTTTTTTTAGTTTGCAGCTTGTATATAGAGTTTCTTCACTCTGTTTGCTGCAGATTACTGATTTTATTCACGTGCTTGAACATGGTGCTTGCATTTATTTATTTATTTTTTATGAAAGCGCCTAAATTATTGGATGGCTGTCATTCAGAGGCGGAGCTATGACACGGTCTCATTTATAAAGTAGTTGCCGTTACTAATGTGTCCGAGTGAATGAGTGCTTATTGGTGAAATGCTTCAAAATCAAACAAAAAAGCAGCTAATATAAACACTCCATGGCCGTGTTTGGTTGCAGACGATAGTAATTTAAACGTGTTTTATTGTCAAAGGCAGAGCTCCGATGTGTTTGCTTTACTCCGGGTTGATGTGCTTCAGTAGGTGTGTATTTGCTCTTAAAGTCACACCTGAGCGGCAGAGTAATCCAGTGCTGTTTTTCCAAATCTTCCTCCGAGTTTGAGATTGCCCTCTGGTCTGACCTGCATACATCACGCAGGGTTAATCACAAGGGCTCGGCTCGGCAGACAGGCCTGTTTGTTGGAAAGATTCATTGAGCAGGATTCGTTTGGTGCTTTTTAAGCACATGAGCTGATGAAGGCAGCTCTATTCTCAGCCTAAAGACAAGACTGACCTCTGTGTTCGGATGTGGCTAAAAGACAAACTAGTTATTTTTGCATTTATTGCTCAGCGAATACAATGTGGCTCGCTCACCAGAGCAGTTTTTCACATTAGGAAAACATACATTGTGTAAGCTATCTTTAGATCAAATTCGTAAGTATGGAAACCAAGAACCAGCTCCATGATTTTACAAATGCTTGGCTCAGTTTTGGTTTTGTGAATAATTTTAGAACAAATGATTGTTTTTTTTTTTGGTCAATCAAACAATATACAGTGATCAGTTTAGTTTAACTCTTAAGTGACTGATTTTTTTTGGTGAATCATACAATATTTCATGACCAGGGCCATTTTATTCCCTTATCAGTGACTTATCAATCATCCAGAGTTTAAAAATATAGTGTTTTAGGTTGAAATGTTCCCAAAAGTTTCTTCAGTAACTTCAATAAAGATTCAAGCCAAACCGGCTGTTTTTAAACCTAATGCTATTTTTAATAACTCAACCTGGCTATCAAAAACAGGCAACATGCAAAGAGTTTGAAAGTGGATTTTTTTTGTCAGCGTATGCGGTAATAATAGCCATCCTTGGTACTAAGCTAAATGGGGTTTCATGCAACTTCAAACGGCCCACAGCCATTCTGCCCCATAAAGCACGTGTCTCTGGGGACAGACCCAGACTGGAATATCTCATCAGACGCTACAGGAAGCTCGGGAACTTAGAGGCCATCCTTTTAAAGGAAAAAGCATCAGCGGGCGAGTCGCCGGCCGGAGAGGAAGACAAAACAGTTGATTTCACAGCCCGCCTGGTCATTAGCCTTCTCCTTGTCGTGTACCTTTGTCCATGACCTCTCTAGAGCTCATCCGATTGGTAACTGCTTCCTACTTTTATAGACTCGGCGGGGGGCACAACAAAGCCACGCCAGGGGTCGGTGAATACACACGTACCGCTGAAGACTTCAGCTTATACCTCCCAAGTCAATAATAGATCACTTAAGCAGTCAGTATAAGCAGAACCTCGACACGGGCCGCTGATGAAAACCTGTGGCTTTCTGAACAACAGACACACGCCTGTCCATCACACCAGAGGTCAGAGGTCACCTGACCAGCTTAAACAAACCCGTAGTCACCCACAATGGACTCCTGCTGGATCCTCTAGGTAAGACTGGATGAATGGGTGTTAGTTTTTGGAAACTAACAATAATCCCAGGTAATCACAGTCTGAGGAAATGGCCCTTTGAATGAGAGAAACCCAACACTGGCTGTGTTATAGTAGATTATTTACAAGTTGGCAAGCTTGATCGGAATGAAACCATTTCTGTTGTCTGAGATAAGCACGCCGGTGATTTGTTTTCATACGCGGCGCTGACAAATGGAACTCAAATTCACTGAAAAACGCGGGAAAATGTGTAACACGTGCACGGTTGTAGGTAATAATTTTGCAGGAATGGTCCACCTGAAGTTTCTTTTTTTTTTTTTTTTGAAGAGCTGTCTTTGGACGTGCCAAGTGAGAGAAAGAAACACAAAAGATAGGCTTGTCACAACAGATGTTCCAGATGCGACCCTGTGTCAGATGATTACCAGCTCTCCTTTTTTTTCTTTTCTTTAGTGTGTCTTTACTGAGCCTTTGATAAGAAATGTCCATGTGTGGTGAGTTAGAGGCTTTCAACATGGACTGATATATGAAACAATATTTATACAATAAAATTCATTTAAAATGTAGTTATTTTTTTGACTGATGTATCCATTTTTTATTACTGATTTCCTCACTTTGTACACATGAGAGAGTTGGACATGGCTGGCAGGAGGCATGAAGGTAGAGTCAACTTAGCCTAATACAGTATTGCTCGTTATTGTTCATTAAAAGCCTGTTTTATTTGAAGCTGGCTCGTGGGATGGCTGAGACTCATTGTGCTAGAAAAGCTTTAAAAAAGATGATGTGTGTGTTCGCTTTAGAAATTGTATATGTTTTCATACGTTGTTTATAACTTACGTAATAAGTGACACCGTATTAAGAGATCGATCAGTAGTTTTAATAAATAATTATATCCATTTGATCTGTGAATTTGCATGGAAATTTATTGTCAATGTTTAAAAAATAATGAAAAAAATAATAACAAAATGGACGTATTTATATAGTTATATTTTTTTTTTTTTACTAGGCCTATATTGTTTTTCTTTTCTTTTTTTTTATAGGCTACAAGTTAGCGCATTGCTGTTTAATTATTTAATGCATACAAATAAACACGTCTCTTTTTAAAAAAAATAATTATATTAAGATTTAATATATCTCGAACGATAGCCTTCATTTTTATGAGGCTACTTATTTATTTTTTTATTTGCTATATTGTTTCTTTATACTTTTTTATTTTATTTTTTTTAATAGCAAGCGTTGACTTTTTGACATTGTAATGCCAAACGAATGTGAATTAATGTCACAGTAGGCTATTTGTATGTGTGTGTGTGTGTGTGTGTTTGAAACGCAGGTATTTCCTCTGGGATCAAACTGTGTTTCAAGCTGAACTTCTCACGCGTCATGTTCTACTTCAAAGACGGATACAATTTTGGTGCATTCGGCCCATAAATAATGCGCATTTTTAGAAGCGCTCATTGTTGGAAACAGCCGTCAGTCATCATTCATGGGCGCAGGTACACCGGCGGCCCCTCTCATCAAGGCGAAGCGCTAACAGAGAAAACACAGATGGGTAGACCCCTGACGGAAGAGCCATGGGTCCGGGTGTCCCGGCCTTCCTGACGGGCCAAACTCATTAGCTCTAGCCGGGAACAGGCTCACGCGAAGGGAGGCTCAGTCCTCCAGACGCGCGCTTCCGGACCCTAATGTACTAAAATAGGGAAATAACATGTGCGCTTCACTTGACAATGGACGAATTGTTAAAATATTTAATTACAAAACATAGGATGAATATAAACAGGCTATATTTAAACAACTAGGCTATATAAATAGGCTATTTTATTTTACATGTGTATCTAGTAAGTAGTCTAATCAAACATTGTATATTAATAATTTATTATTGTAAAGCTGCTTTGGCAAAGAGCTAGGCTGTATAAAAAATGCTGACTTGACGTTTTAAAAAAGGGTATCAGGACATCGTTTATTTTTAATATTTATAATAATAATTAATATAATAATTTATGTAATAAATGTAAATTACAGTTTAGATAAATATAAATAGCCTATATATGAATAGCTTTGTGTTTGCGTTAAAAAGTGTTTCGATAGTAGACACAAATATTTTCTTTTAAATACTGTTTTATATGTGATCTAAATAAACAAACAATACAGTCTATTTTATAGGTTTATACATTTATAATTTAATTGTTCGTTAAAAAAAGATACCAGAACATTAGGGTATATATTTGTAAGAAGCACATTGCATTGCAATTTAAATACTAGGCTATAATTCAGCCAGAAGAGAAATACATTAATAGTGGCATTAAAAATGATTCTGGCAGCATTCAATCCGTAAAAACAATGAAGTCCTCGTGTGTGTTTTTGAGCAGTTTTGCTGCTGGTCCCGCTGCATCGAGTTGTTGCCACAAACAAAAAATTATACGAGCAATTAGTCGTCGCTCAAATGGCTGGAAACATTGTTTAACCTCTGATACTTCAGAAAGTCGTTAGCTGTCAGAGGTCAAACGGTGTTCTTTCCTCTACCATGGGATCAGCCAAAGAAACACTAGACTCTGCTGAACCCGGATCATCTCTTTCTAGAACGACTGAAATGACATCAGTTCTGAGCAATTAATAACATCTATAATAACCTACTTATTCTGTGTATACCTTTCGTTTTTTGTTGTAATATTAATCCTCTTTAAACTGTTTAATATGGATTTTCTCTCCAGTTCTTTTTCTTTTCTTTTTTTTTTTAAGTATTATTAGTTTTGCCTGGTTCAGTGTCATTTGCAGAGTTTGACTTAAACCAAAATAAATAAGTAAACCTACATTAGGTATATAATTTAGTAGTAATCAACCATTTATTTTCCATTACTCAATCATGTTTGTTTTAAGGTTAAAATAGGCCCAAACTGATATCAGAATTCTCTATTTGAAAATGCATCAGTAATTTCTTTCCAAATCAAACATATTTCCAGGACAGAATGAAAGCAGCGAGTTGCATTTCCTCCAAGTAAGGAAAGAATGAGAGAAAGCTTCTGGTAACTCTGGAGAAGAACTGCAAACGCTAATGGAACGTGTTTAAAGGTAAAATATTTAATGTTTATTTTACAAGTTCAGCACAGTCATTCTGTTCATTTATTTATTTGAATTGCTGTACGTCAGTGCCACGTTACAAGCTTCACGGACCTGCTAAAGGTGGTCTAGCATTAAAAAACAAAACCAAAATCATTCTCAACCAGAAAAAAAAAAAAAAGGGGCTTTTCAGCACCTTCAAAACAGCGCAACATGCAAATACTCCATCTATCTAGAAGCTCGATGGCTCAAGGGTGATATATAACTTATGGCTTTTTAAAAGCAAAAACAAAAAGTGCATCCAACACAAAAGTTCAATTCCAGTCCGTGATAATGCATTATTTGTCTCTTTTGTTGCTCCGAACACTAGTTATACTGCAGTTTCCAGGTGCTCTGGCGTTCAGAGCTAATGTTGGGTCTCGTCCTAATGCTCCACGAGGACGTCTGTGACATTTCTCCCGTCAATAAATATGAGCGCTTCTCTTTCAACGGTTAGAAGCCACTGCAAAAGATGTGCCCAACGTGTTTGGTGAGTCTGGGACTCAAGGTATGTGTGTTTTCTCGATCTGGAGTGCGGATGGAGTCATTATCTGGGAGCGTAGTCGTAATTAGTCGGCGCGCTCGTTGCAGAGTACATGTTGGCCGTAGCTGGGTTCATGTGAGGATGGTAGCCGTGGCTCCTGATGCTCGGGGAGGGATACGGGGACGGCCTGGTTTTGGCTCCTAGGTAGTGTTCGTAGGTGGTTGGGTATTTGTAGGGATGATGGTGAAGGGTGTCCGGGGCCTGTGGGTGTCCTTCAAGGCGTAGGTCGTGGGGTGGGCTCCGAGGGCCAGCGGTCAGGGGCACGGTGTGCAGGCCTCCGAGGACCGGAAGGGCCGGGCTCAGGACTCGGGACATCAGCTGGTGAGCGGGGTCCGTGTGAAGAGGAGTGCCGCTGGGGTCACGCTCGTATTCTCTCCTGCTGTCTTCTGTGTGAGGGAGACAGAAAGAGAGTTAGACTTCAAGACACTTTTTTTTTCATGCTTTGACTTTTCGTAATGTTGTTTCAGACTAGTGGAAAGAAGACCTCCGAAATTGACTCATATTTTTTTGTTAGTTTGCCGTCTTATCTATTTGTCAATAGATTTTTATCTTTAAAAGCAGCACCCAAACCGTTTCATTCCTATCTCTACACCGCACAATCAGTTGTAAATACAGCTTTAGTAGTTCCACTTCAAATAGCAGATTCTTTGTTATTGTAAAATGTGACCCTGGACCACAAAAAAATTTCTGAATAGCTGAATAAATAAACTTTCCACTGACGTATGATTTGTTACGATAGGATGATATTTGGCTGAGATACAACTATTTGAAAATCTGGAATCTGAGGGAGCAAAATCACCTTTAAAGCTGTCCAAATGAAGATCTTAGCTATGCTTATTACTAATCAAAAATAGATTTACAGTATCTTCATGGACCATGATCTTTACTTCCTAATGCTTTTTCCATTGAAGAAAAAAATATAATTTTGACCCATGCAATGTGTTGCTGTGCTGTTGATGACTGCTGCTGTGCTCCAGCGTATTGTGTCAGTGGGTTTCAGTTTCATTATGCATCTTTAAAGGTCTTTTCTCAAAATAGCACCACAACAGTTTTCTTCCTATCTGCTATCTACACTGTACAGAAAGCTTTAAATAAAACAAAGATCATAGAGGCGCATTTTGCAAGAAAATACTATGTAATTGAAAGTGTATTTTTAGTCTAGTGTTTACAGATTTGTGTTGAGACAAAAGAAATATATCAGAAATCCCTTTTGTAAAAACTTTTCAAATTAGACCATTAATCGATCTCTATCCAGTATATAGATTTTAGTTTCGGATTTATCAAAAATGATCACATTTAACAGATGCATGTAAAAAGCAATTTCATAAAACTTGTAATAAAAGCAACGTTTTCAGTTCTTAATGTAATCGGGCACCTGGAAAAATCTGGCGTTTCTATTAGTTAATGTTTTACTCTGTTCACCTGCGGTATCTTGCCTTAAATATGATATGTAGCGAGATATAAACAGGTGTGAGTCAGAGGGGCCGTGTGTTATTTTTTGGATTATTTTGCACAATCGAGCCGTTGATTAGAGGCCTGTTTGTGTACAGATAGATGCAGCGTTCTGAATGGCTCTTTACAAATGTACAAGGAAGCCCTGACAATGAGCTCAGGGAGCTGAACTCTAATGAAAAAGCGGTGTAATTTAGTTCGCTTGTGAAGTGAGATGTGCTGTGCTTGATTGGCAGGATAAGTCATAAGTGTCCTTCAGCCAAAGAGGCGAACTCACAGAGGAAATCGTTTTACACCGAGAGCAGGGCTGAAAAATCTGGGTCTGAGCATGTCCTCTGGGCATGCAGCTGTTCAAACCTTTGTGTACTGAAATTTGCAGCGCTCAACCTGACTAATGTAACTGTTTTGCTCACTGGAACGTAGATGCTGAGAAAGCAAACAGACCGGAGCTATTTCTCGACCCAAAATCCGAACTGCTTTTATCTGAGCCCGTCGCTCATTTTGAGTAAATTGGCTTTTACAGGGCAATCACAGCTGAACACGCTTTATGTTTATGCATGTGAACGTACATTCCTGCATGGGCTGTTTGATCAGTAATAGGCGCACAATATTATCCATGCACCAAACGTGAACATTCGTCTTTTCATGTAGAAATGTTCGTTTGTAAACAAGGAATATCGTTTCTTTTTCTCGTGCTAAGTGAGGTTTTGTGAGCTGTGTGTTGCATACAGACCTTTCTCTGTGCCGTTCTGCTGAGGAGGAGAGGACATGGGGTTCCTGGTTCGAGCAAACGCACTCATGATTTGCAGAGAGCCCGGTCTGTGATTCCTGGGCCTGAAAACAGACGAGATAAAATCAGTGACATGCGCTGGAATGCATTGTTTTAGTCTGTATGAATGAATGCTATGTCTGAAAGAATTCTTGCAAAAATATAATTGTCATTTGTCATTGTCATTACTTGAGTCATGTATGTATGTATGTATGTATGTATGTATGTGGGTAGTTGATGTATTTCCTATGGTGTGACAGCAAAAATATAAAACAACAAGATAAACCTCTCTCTTGCTATTTATAACTCTACAAATGACAATGCATTTAGCTGCATGTTATTTGTATGTTATTGTTTTTTAATGCATTTTTTGCTGTCACACCATAGGACACTAATTTTTATTGTCAACTTCCCATATGGTATATATGTGCAACAGCAGTTTTTAAATTGCCAGCAACCTTTCATAACGAATGCATAATTTACCATATAAAAAATGGGTAACTACATAACAACATGTACACTGTAAAAAAACAACCTATAGAATCTACTCAATAAAATTAAGGTAACAATTTGCACTCAGTTGTGTGAGTAGATTATATCATGTATTTTGGGTAAAGAATACCTACATTTAACAGCTAAGATAAACTAAAACAAACAAGGTAAAGTCTACCTAAAATTGTTTAGTACATTACACAATTAATTACTCATTAAAACTGAGTAACCTTTAAAATGGCACAATAGGGGAACTTTAACCCAGTTACGTTTAGAGAAGAAAGCATTTTTTTTGTAAGGAGAAAAATCACAATTTGAGTCACCGTTCCAGTGTCAGTGTAGTTGAGTCTCTAAAAACATATAAACAGGCCTAAATGTACTTAAAATGCAGTTGTTACAAATTCCAATTCGGTACCTAACTTCTGTCGTGCATATTATTTATTATATAATGGTCTTATTTCCAATATGCTACTTTAAAAGCAAAAAGGAAAAGCTCACCAGTCCTCCGGGTCACAGTCTCTGAAGCCCTTGGCAAACGGATTGCTGGCGATTTTCAGTTGCGTTATCTGAGAAGAAGAAAGTGAAAACGTGAAAAATGTGCGGGTGCCAAATGAACAAATTCGGGTATTGACCTCCAATATTGTTCATTTATTTTTATTCTGACAATGACATTGTTTATACAGGTAATCATTTCTCAGAGCTCGTGTTATTATAAGGCGTTTTTTAAATCGTAAACTCATTTTTCTGCCATGTTACGCTCCAATTAATCGCGTATACAACAACCTTAACGAGTGCGCGGCGTTCCTGAGAGGGCGTAGACACTCGGCGATTGTATTTATATTAACAATAACACATCTCAACATTTATTTGGACACAGACTGGGAACTATTTATGTTAAATACGAACTCGCGAGCGAAAGCTCGTGCTCGATGGAGATGTGTGCGTGATTTTCCGGAATGAGTTGAAAAACAAATGTAAAGCGCGCGGTGAGAGTTAGAGATCAAGAGGTCAAACTGATAGAAGACAGAGCAGGAAAGACAGATGAAAAAAAGAAGAAGAAGAAAAACACAGGAAAGCTGCGTGAGAGCATCAGTGACAGCACAGATCTTATTCAGCGTTTATATTTAAACGGAGCTTTTTGCAAGAATTATTTGTGTCCAATGTGTGTTCACTTAAAACAAAAGTAGTTATTTTAAAGGAAAATTAAGGTACGAAAATAATGTAAACATTAAATGCTGCTCGAAATAATTTCTATTAGGATTTTTTTTCCCGAATACCAAATACTGTAAGTAGCCTAGGCTATATTTCCCTGCAAAGCAGACAAGGTTACTGGTGGCGGGGCTTTAATATTAAAATCAGTGGGCATATGAAAACGAGGTGTTTCTAAAAGCCGTAATAATTAGTGCACTTACTCTGTGGTTTTGATACGCCGTGACGGCGGTAAACCTGGTCTCCTCGAAAACAAATGTTTTGTAATTTTCCTCGGCGTATTTCTCACTGTCTTTCCTGGGATCGACGTAGACCACGTGGAACCTGGGCTGGTATCTGTGCATTGAGTTCAGTATGATCTGCGAAAGCAATGCATAATTAAACATGACTTTAAAATAATACCGATAGGAACAGTGCAGCGAGAGTCGTCGTTCCGGGCTTTACGCATACACATAAAATCCGTCTTTGGCACATTTAAGTTACCTCACATAAAAAAATGTAATTAAAAACAATCAATCTGCGTTATTGCATGTGGAAAAACTCCATTGCATGCTATAATTAGACTATACAACAACTATTAATGAGAACATATTACGCGTTTCCTCTGTCCATTTGTGTCTTTTTAACTTTACAGTTATTGTAGGCTATAATTAACGTCGTACCGCGGAGTGATAACCTTCACTAATTATCTCCATTGCAGCATTACGTACAAAAATAGATAATAAATAAATGTGCAGATGTGCCACAGGCGGAACTTAGGAATATTTACTCATTCTTCCACTGGTCTGTGCTGTTTTCATATAAATATGAATAGATGCTAAAAAATAATATCTAATAAACTTTTTTACGCAATAGTATTTTTGTAAGTAGGTCTCAGTTTAAAAAAAAAAGAGTAACGCTTACATGTCCGTTGTCGTCCAGTAGATTGTTGGTGAGTTTTAGTTTATCGAAGGAAACGATCTGTTTCATCCACTGCGCTCCTTTGGCAGGTGAGTCCGGGTGATAGTGCACTCTTCCTGGAGTCGCTGGATCAGCTTTCCCGGCCACCAGCCACGAAGAGCTGTGGAAGGCATACCTATAGAGAAGAAAGAGAATGAGTGCTCCGTTTGGGACAGTTATGCTCTTTGGATAACACTAATAATATGACTGATATTGCGCAACGCAACGTCGATTTAACTTCGAAATGTGTTTATTCTTTTGGATGCAAATTCGGTGCATGTCCGCGTAATGTACAGCAGGCTCATAATGTGCCCCTGGCACTCCGATTCACGGCATACCTGTATCGTTTATCATCCACTGGTAGGAAATCCATCAGGAGCATGTAATCTGCCATTGGGTCCATTCCAAATATTTTGACTTGAAATGTAGGAAACATTCGTCTGAGGAGGAGAATGCAAAAGCAGTCCGTTAGTTATAGCTATGCTGTAATCATGAGGAATCATTTGATATAAATCCCTCTCTAATTAAACTCTCTTAATTGTAGTGACGAACTGGTTTTTGCGCAAAATGTTGCTGACAAATTTGAATGTAGCCTACAACTACAGTATTAGGCCTAACTACAGCTTGTTCCCAGCGCACGTCGCAGCATATCCCTCTTCCACACACACACACACACACACACACGAGGATGCAATGCTCGATTGTGCAGAATAAACACATAAGGACGCATGTTGTGTTCCCAAATACATTATTGTGAACCCGTGTAAGCCCCTTCTGGAGGCACACCACATGCTGCACAGCAGTGAAAGTGATCCTGGACTCATTGTTCAGTGGACCTGAGAGTCTTTTCAGGGCTAGTTGTGGATAGATGAAGCTAAAGTAGCTTTGAAAGTGGCTTCCCTTAGATCCGATGTAGTGAGGATACCTTTGGAATGACAGATGACCTTGCACACGCGCGCGCACACACACAACTAGTTAAACTATTAGCTATTAACTATTAGCTGTTAAAATGTTTTTTTTTTTTTTATAGCAGTTTTCCCTTAATCTTCCTCTTTCATTCGCATCTGTGGCCGTTTAGTGTCTTGTATAAGCAGATCATTGTGAATCACGGCCGGGACTTTATAGGGGTCATTAATCTTGTTAAATAGAAGTCACTATTATATCCACAAGTAAATATGTAAAATGGTTAAAAATACAGCCTGTATATTCTATATGCCACCTTGCAAATACATGTATAATATTTATCCTGCATTTAAATCAATGTTAAAACGCGTCTTTAGACATCAAGAAAACGCATTGTTGTTGGGATATTAAACCGGTATCTTATTCCTTGATTTTAAGTAAATATACAGTTCTTGAGGTGCAGGCGATAGGTGACAATTATAATAACGTATTTGGATATTTACGTTTTGAATGAGTTTTTCCTTATACTTGACCCTACGTTTCTTTTCTTGAATTTCTTTTTTCCTTCCTTTTCTTCTTGTTGAAGCAAGTAAATAACAGCTTTGCTTGTCTGTTTAGCTCACATTTCAATATACTCAGTAAAAAAACAGCAACAACAAAACATCTAAATGAAATGAAACTCTTAAAGTAGATTTCTTTGAATTGGCTTATTTTATTTTTTATGCTAAAGTTACAGTGCAAATCATCTGAAGTGGTAAATTATTAGCATTTCTAATTTAATCTAATTATGGGGAAATAATAATTGAAACCTCATAAAAGACCGAGTTAAATATTTCATAAATTGTGAGAAACTAAACGAGTGTTACAGTCGATAAACAAGAGTTTTTAAATATATTTTATAGAAAGGATAGTGACGCTAGAGAAAAAAAAAAAGGTTATTTTTGCAAATGTTTGAGAGACAATGCAAATTTGACTACAATATTATTAGAAAAGCTTTGGAAGAAAAACAAACAAACAAATTTTATGTGCAAAACATGTGTAGGCTCTGTATAGCCAGGGTTAAAAGCTGTCATCACAACATTAAAAGGCGGTCTTCGGCTGTCTTTTATCAGAATAAAAGTCTAATTTTCTTGCGCAATCTAAATACAGGTCACGATGCATGCGACATTATTCCTCATTCAACTCCGACTTTTAGTAGGCCACAGCAGCTGTAAGAACTGAACACTAAACTAGATGAAGGGTGCTTCTATTGGTTTAGTGACCTCATTGTCATTATTATGCAGTTGCGCTGCTCCCCTTTGCTTTCCCCACATGTCGTTTTTATTTAAAAGATAATTTGCTGATAGAAACGTCCCTTATAATACTCCCTGGCTGAAGCCTGGCCATATCCAAATACATGTGTGAATTTGTATCTCTCTCTCTCTCTCTGTGTGTGTGTATGTACGCTCGTGCGCATTTTTCTTATTCTTACAGTGTGTATATATATTCATTTATTTTGCATTCATTTAATCACGGTCTGTTTTTCACGAAGTAAATGCAAACTAAAGCTCGAGGTTCACCTGAATAAACAGACCAACCTGAAAAAATAAGACACTATAGCTATGCATATGCTAGTGACTTAATGATGAAAGCCAGTCAGGGGCCCTTTAACACACAGGTGAGCTAAAAATGTACTGTATCTCACGCTATCTGTCTTATCGCTGTGTAAATACACACAATAGACTGTTTACACTTCTTAGTAAATGGCCATGATTGTGCTAAGCTAATGCACTGTCCGTGGTATTTATTCAGAATCGCACCTATTGAACTTTCTGACAATAAGATGATAAATGTATCTTTCCCGTGCAAGAAGTAGATTGAAGATGTCTTTGAGCTGCTCCAAAACGCTTTCAAGCCTATTAATTCTTTAACAAACGATGCACAAAATTACAGCACATCAAGCAGGCCTACAGTGATGAAGAAGTTTAACATTTCAAGCTACTGAAATATGCGTTGAACTGTGTTAATGTCAGTGTTAATAATACTAAAGTTTTCAATGCATTCATGTCGAGAATTTTTCTTTTTCTTTTTTAAATAATAGATATCTGATTATCTTAAAATATAATGCACATCAGTAGTACATTATGACGTTTATTTAGATTTCAAACTACTGAAATGTACATTTAATTGTATATTAAGCATATTAAAAATATACTTAGTTTACTATGCATAAATGTCGAGACGTTATATTTAAAAACATCTAGATTATCTCAAAATATTCTAACTAATGCTTAGCACATCAATTTCTTTCAATCGACTGAAATGTAGATTTAATTGTATGTTAAACATTATACAACGTGTCGGTGCTAGTTTTCTGTGCATAATGTTGAGCGATTAAGAGAAACTATCAGATCATTTCAAATATATAATGCTTAGCACATCAGTAATTCAAGTACATTGCTAATAAAGTTTAAACTGCGTTTCAAACTATTGAAATTTACATTTAATTGTATGTTAAACACGGTTTTAATTAAAACGTTCTCCAGATTGTAAAATAAAATAAAGAATTCTTTCTTTATAGAAGCTTTGACAGAATGGTTTTTCAATGGCATCGCTGGGAAGAACCTCTTAAGCACCTTTATTTTTAACGTCTTAAAAACAACGACTATGTCAGATTTTCTCAAAGTTCACTACAGAAATCTGTCAACTCACCTCCCAGCTTTTGTGACAATCATTTCAGTCCCGAGTTGATTAAATTCATCCCAGAGCGCTTTCATTTCCAACTGTACATTAATATTGGCTACTTTAGGGTTCTTTTTCACCAGCGTTTTGTTCGGCGTTGAGCTCGACGACGACGAGGAGCAGTTGGACGCTCCGGTGTCTGTCTGCGCCGGGGCCTGCGCCGGGTTGGATCCGGAGTAGCTGTAGCCGTGCTGGGCTGCGGGGCACGGCTCAAACTGGCTTTCGTGGTGGCTGTATGGATCCCCAGGAGAAGGAGAGAGATGGTAACTCCCAGGCGTATTGAGACTGCTCAGGCTGCTGGTCGTGAAGGCTGCAACATCGCAAAAATGGGACAGCTGCGTCAGCCACGGGCTTGATATTGCTGAAATCATTCCAAAAACTGGATTTACAATTTGCGCAGGACTCGAGTTCAACAGCAACAATATGCAAGTGAATGCAGGGCTTCGCCTATGGGACTATCGAAGAGAAAGTAACTTCACGACGTCCCAAGAGATAGCGTGTCGCGTCAATCCAAGACCACGGTCTCCTCCTAGGTTAACGCATATTGCCTAGGCGAAGCAGTTGAGACGAAAAGCCGCGTTAGAAAAGTCTCAAATCTGTAAAAGTGCCTTCCTAGTTGACTCTGTGGGCGATCTAAACTTGCGCGTATTGGCGCTCCGTTGTTTTGAAAGGCTTGCGCGCTGTGAGCTGTTCCAAGCGGCCTCTGTCCTGCCCCTCTGCTAAACTGAAATCCAGACTTCTCTCTTATCTCTCGCATAGGGCCTCCCCTTTGCGATAAAACCGGTTCTTATTTCTATTTAGATAAGGAACTGCAGGTAATGTGCCTTTCCTCGCCTTGGGACGAGACTGATTGACAGAGAAGTGCGCCCCTTATAATGGGCTTTCCGGCACCCATTTACTTTTGGATAAGTGTATCGCCCACACCGCCCTCCACTAACAATAGAGTGGTTAGCTGGCACGACGGAGAGTACGCTTTTTTTTCGCAAAGCAAACAAACACCCGCGCAACACACGGACAAACAACTAATGTCGCGAAGGAACGACTATCCGGTCCATTTCTAGAACGCGGTTTCCTTTCGTACGTTCTTTTTCTGCTATCGGTTCTATCCGCGCCACCACAGGCTCATCCTTCTGGAATCTGAGTTTCCTATATTTCTGTGACACTTCGCAAGCTTCTGTTTGCACGCTTAATGTATTTCTTGTGTTATTTGAGGAGCACGCGACGACTAGCTTGTTCTACGAGTTGCAGCTGAACTCTGGGGGAATTACAGTTGCACTTCTGGGTAGGCTGCTGTACAAATGATCGCGCGGCGTTTTATTTGTTCAGTGCGTCTGGCGTAAATAGACGGAACGTGCTGTGCTGAATATGTGTGCGAAAGTGAAATGCACGTGTCTTTGCGAGCCCGACAAATCACAAGGTTATCGTCAAGATCGTGCCCGTACCTTCCATCTCCCGCGTGACTGTGCTGTAATGCATTTTAATGGATCTGGAGCAGTTTTGCACCACTTGCTTGTCCAGGCTAGTGGCGTGTTTGTCAAACGCTGTGTTTCCCGCTTGATCCCTCGCTGAAATCAGACAGGCAATACTGAAAGCGTTTGCCTTTGGAGAAAGGGGACTACAGTCGTCCATAAGCGAGAGAGCGAGTCGAGGAACAGAGCTTCCGAGCTACTCCATGTCGAGAACACAGACAGTAGTTTACGAACAATAACTCGAAGTAGGCTACACAAAGTTGCGTTCTTTCAGAAAGGGCCTTTTTGGCAGCGTCAGTGCTCTCCAGTGTTTGCAAAACAAACTATTCCCACGGAATTTGCTCCGCTTTATATGCTCCAATTAAAAGATCTGCTCAAACACGTCCGGCGGTATTAAAACATCGCGCTTCCACGCACACACACGCAGGCTACACAGACACACACACACACACTCTCTCAAAAAAACAGTTTTCTTCAGCCGCGCTGTCTGGGTGATGTCATTAGGGCTCGCTGGAGAAGAGCTACTGCGGGAGAGAATGTCAGAAGCGCGAGCTCCACGCCTCCAGTGCGCGGTTAAAAAAAGTGTGCATGCTCTCCGCGGGATGTTTTATTTGAATAGGACCTTGTCAATCATTGTAGCAAATTTGAATTCACTGGCAAGAAAAAAAGGGAAAGAAAAAGAAAACGTCACGCGGATGTCCTGCTGTACTTTTACTGCAAATTATATGTTGTTCCTTTTCCCGCTGGTGCGCGCAGACGCTCTGAACTGTACACCAATGAACTGCGCGCTAAATGAATCCAGCTTAAAGTGGTTGACCTATCAGTGCGTTCAACAAAGGCTCCTCAGTGGTTCCTTGCAACATCTTGGGCCCACTGTACAGTGTTCTTGAGCTGCTGGCCACTCTTAGTGTGTCAGATCATCATCTTGGTTTCTGGGATTTAAAGTTATTTTATTGCAGTTCCACTGTGGCGCCTTTTTTTTTTTTTTTTTGCTTCTAATGTTTATTTTTAAAAATGCATGTGGCAATGCCTTTATGCACTGATGATATTTTTTATATTTTCTTTTATTTTTCCATGTATTAAAAATGCAGTTTGTGTCCGGTCATTTTGCTTTTATTTAAAAGGCTTTTTTTTTTTTTTTTTTTTTTGAGAAATCGGTCCAAAAAATATATATATAATAACTCACTTAAAATTACTCGAGTACTATTAGGCCGTTCTCAGTGGGCAGTAAGCAAGGCATAGGCTATATTCTTGCTGCAATGTGTAATTTTATTTTTTTTTTCAAATAATTTAGTCTCCTTTCAGGTCTGTGCATCTGGATAATGACCCAAGTGCGCGTGAAACGTCAGGAGTGTATCGCGTGGCTTACGCACTTGACCCTTCTCTCTGGTATACAATATCTATCTGGTTATCGGCTTATCAAGGTTCATAATTAATGAATAGAAACAAAAGTTATGTTTTGTTGACCTGCAGCGATAGCAACCGGATTGAATCTAATTTACACTCAGGCGATTGAATAACAGGCAAAAGCAGCGGGGCACTAATGAGATAACCTAGTTAACGACACCACTGTTTTCACTTCAGCTTAACACTATTTGTTTTTGGATGTTTATCTTGCGCCTAGCATGCTATCGCTCGTAAATAAACAAATGTATTTTTCCAAGGAAAGATTTGAGGTGTGTGGCCCTTTCATTCAAAGAATTACTAAGAGTTATTCTATAGTGTTGAAAAAAAACCCATTTCCAAACGTGCATTCACCTCCGCTTTCAATGTCACTTATAATATGCTTCTGATTATATACAATTCATTTGGACCATTTACATGATTTGATTAATTATAGGCTATTTGACTTAAAGATAAATAAATTCTTTAAGGTCGTAAAAAGGATTAAAGGAATATTGTTGCATCATTATTTAGGCTAGTAGCTTAGATGTCAGTGTTTTTGCTGAATGCTGCTATGAAACGGACAACGAAATTGTTGCATCCCTATTTATTTATTTTTCTTCTTTCTGTTTGGTTGCAGTGATTGTGGTTTTGTGCGAGATCAAGCAGCAGACGTGAGTAAGTATTTCCTTCTTTTATCAGATGCGGCTTTTGATTCCAGGTCACTTCATCACTGTCAGGTCGGAAGCGTCCTTTGTAAATACTCAGGTGATAACAGACACAATTCAGAGCTTGATAAAAACTGGGCAGACCGTGATGCTGCGCAATGGAAAATAGATTTTGCACAAAGAAAAATGAGTTGCATATTCATTAAGAAAGGGGTTTCCCCCCTTTTTGTAAATATCAGTTGATTTTTTCACCGCAGGTAATCCATTAACAAGCATGCATTTATATTTGTCTTTGCCCAATTAGCCTTTCAGCTTCGGAAGTACTGTGCACCCTTTGTCCTTCTTCTTTGGCACTCGTAGCTTTGCAAATCAGAATTTAGAAGGAGAATAATATTAATAATAAAATAAAAAGGCCATATTGACTGTGCGAAATGGGAGGCTTATTTGTTATTGTTATGTGTCTGGACGAGCTCCTCTTCACCAGTATATGCTTTATATTAATATGTTTTCTGAAACGTCTTTGTTAGTCACATGTCTTCCAGAGATGCTGCTTGATAACCGTGATAACAGAAGTTATGTTTTAGAAGAATTAGTGTACATCATTAATTTGTGGTTTGGATGCTGTTTTCATGAGACACTTTTCCTGTTTTGTCTCTCAGCGGCGCCTTTCCCGATCTACCAGGTGTGTGTGTGTGTGTGTGTGCAATTTCTTTCTGCATATACCGTATTACATCTAAAGATGAGGCCATTTCTGCTCAAGACAGAATAAAATAAAATAAAAAAGCCATGTCTGTAAAGTGTAACGTTTATAAATTCTATTGCATGCTTTTTATGAGGCTTCACAGGCCAACAGTAAATGCATATTCAAATATGAATAGCCAACTTCCTTTTTGTAACGTAGCATTTGAATGCACCTGACCAATCATATAAAAGGCGCTAAATAATGTGAAATGTCAGCGGTTTGTCTGAATCTGCTCTTTTTGCCAAGTTCAGGTTCAGTCCACGACAGTCCAACGCAGACTTTATCAAAATGTGTGGTCCTTAGACATCCACACAGCTTGATAAATTGTTATATATTTTCTTCTTGTCATGGCAACCGTTATTGAGCTCCAATAACTATGTGTAAATCGAAAAAAAGTTATTTGTGTTATACTAAAATTCTCTCTTTTATCGTTTGGAGATTCTTAAATGAACATTCAATAATTCGTGTAAGATTTCCAACATGAAAAATGAATATAATAAATAATTTAGATTCAAAATGACAACAATATTTTTTATATGAAAATTACTGTTCACGATTCAGTTCAGTTCGATAAACGTTTTTTTCTTTTGCATTGTAGTATTATTTATTCAAATATTATTGGAAGGCATTTAGTTTAGTTGCACTTTCTAGAAGTACATGCTTCTATAGTAAAATAATACGCGACTTTAATGTGCAATGCATGCAAATGTACAGAAGATATAAGCATAAACTGACACAAAAATATTTTTGTGATGTTGTTCTTTAAATGCTGCATGCACCAGTGAACGTGCTAGCTTAGTACTAATTATTTCCCGACAAGCCGTAAATTGCCCTAATTTAATTATCATGTTACAATCGAAGAAATTATAGCCTACAGAATCTCGCCTGTCAGTAGTCTATATGAATAAAGAGGCGATATTAAACTTCTGCATGCTTGTTTTAGTGTTTTTTCACATTTAGTTATCGAATTTTTTTTTTTTATGTCATTATTCGCGGAAAACCGCATGGATATAATTTTTCGGAAACTATGCATTTGTATGCATTTACACTGTTTAGTAATTTTACGTTTTTTACGTTTTATTTCGTTCTTCATTTAGCCTAATAATTGTATTTTTGGGAAACTATACTGTCCTCATTGTTCTTTTGATGTGACATATTAGATTATTTTTGGTGGTGCTTTTTGTTATTACTATAGGAATATTATAGAAGCGAATGCACTAATCATAATAAAGAAAGCTACATCTTCTGTAGGAGATTGGTATTTTTCTGTCAATATATTTTCGCAGAAATAGGCTATAGTCTATAGTTTGTGGGTGAACTGTGTGGTCCTGCGCGCGGGGTTTGGGTTCTGCTTTGGTAACACGAGACTCGATGCCTCATTAGAAACTTTCATATGTTAAGACATGTTCTGTATGCTTTCAAAGGTGCGAGGATGATGAGCCTGGAGGGAAAGTCAGTGCAAACGCCTAAACAAAAAAACAGCGTCTTAATTTCAGGCCCCGTTTTCATTTTTCATCTTTTACGCTGCGTTCCGTTCGTGATATTTGCATCTATCAGCATCCAGTATTTATGAATGGGATCCTTCCACACTGCATGTATCTCGCGGTGCCTCCGGGCGTTTTTTAGGTATCTCTCCAATTTTTACAAAACCCTGGAGAGAGAAAACGGTCAGATGTTAATTAGAACCCGATATCAATTAGCAGATAATAAATCACAGCGTGTCAGAGGAGCGCGCCGCGATGATTTTCCAGCATTCATGTATGGGGACGGTATATAAAATCCTATCCTATCTAAATATTAGCCCAAATCCCCGAATAAGACCCGCAGGAAGGGAGCAGTTGACCGCTGACAGTTGGGTTGCTGACTAGATGTCCCCTGATTCCCAGACCGGTTTCACATAGCAGTCCTGTGCACATGCAACACCAAATGCTCAAAAATACACCGAACATGACGTTTTTCAAATATTGCATGAGTAAAATGTGTGCAAAGTTGATCTGAATGCTAGTGCACGATGGATTAAGACATAAGCGCGTTCTTTTAGACTAAAGGCACTGTCGCTTTGGTAATGTTCATCTTGTTTACATAATAGTTAACGATTAGCATCACACACGACCTTTATCTATTTATTTAGCCTAAAGCATATTCGCTGAATTAGTTTTATTTATGCAAAATGTATTGTACTTGTGTTGATAGGCTTTAATTTTAGGCCTATATGTATTTTAATAAACATAATAATATTAATGTTTATGCTGCTGTTGTTGTACTGTTAGTGTTGGCTTATTAGATTGTTATTGGTGATATTTTTGTCGTTACTAGCTGTAGGCTATTAAACGAAGTTTACAAATATTTATTTTTAAACATGAATATTTATGAAGATGCTTTAAGTGCATTGACGGAACAAGTTCGTGTATTTACAATATTCGTGCGTTTATTTTAAAATTAACAGCAATAAAAATAGCAAACATTTAATTCTTGGAACACTTCTGTTGCCAATAATACATTCTGATTAATAATAACATTATGTTGTTAATTTATTAGCACGCATCAGAATGTCGCAAAGAATAATAATAATAAAAAAAAATGCTTTTCGTGCGTTTTTAAACGAAATCTTCGAGTCTGAACACATTTCGAACAGATTTGAATGTTTATCTTTGGGGTTGCTATAGTTTTGCTCAGCATCCCTGTCCTGGGACCTGTCTGTCAGAGCGGGAAATGTGACAATAACTGGGGATATGAACTGGGCTCGGTTAAAGAACATTTACTGTAAACACGCTTCCTTTTTGGCTCCAAAATTCATGTTTCCTGTTAAAATGTTCGTTTTTTATTTTTATCATTTGAGTACGGGGACATAAAAAAACACAATGGTCATGGAAACAATGATAGCGTTCTCCTCGTGTGTCCAAACAAACACTAACCTTGGAGAACTGTTGTCACGCACCTATTAAAATATCAATTTGACCCTTGAGTTTTTACCCCTGAGTAGATAACGTTAGCAGTAAACAGCATTTATCATTGGTAAAGACTTTGTCACAAATTTAATTTAACTTGAAAAGTTGTCAGGTTAGTAGTTCATGCTATATTATTATTATTATTATTATTATTATTAATTTCTCCACTCCACATACAGATTTGGATAATGTTAAGAAATTTTATGGACCACTAAACTGACCAGTTTTTACTAAACTACTAACCTAGTAAACTATAGCACTTAATTTAGAGAACATTTAAATTTATATAAAAAGGAAATTGTAGGCATATATGCTTAAGTGCATCACATTATTAGTATTTTCATCATTTAGAGCTTCACGTTTTGGTTCTAATGACATTATACAAATCCTGCAATTAATTTTCTCTTTGTAAAATCCCCAAACTAAATATTTTTTTATTTGCCTTCAGTGTAGGAAATTATTTTATGGGTATCTGTTTTTGAATGGACTATTAATTTTTTCTTCTTTTTTTTTATTTTAAACTCAGGGTGTATTTTTCCCACTGTGTTAATGATAAATGTGGCCGTAGTGGTCTTCCACAGGTTCACGCTGCATATAAATCCAGGCAGTCTCGAAAGGGTCACGAAAACATATTTTGTCGAGCAGATTTCTCACAGAACACAGAGAGACCCTGGAATGAAAAATCAACCCCCCTCCTTTGTTTTAAAATGGGAAAGCTTTTAGCTTTTGAAAAGTATCCTTTTCCTATCTGAGCAGAGACGGCGAGCCCATCATCACCTCACCTCTCTCCAGCTCTCTCATTGGCCAGCTGCTAAATAGCTGGCATTCCTGTTACAAAAAACCCATGATACAGACCCAGGGCCGCAGTGATCTTCCAAATTAATTAAGAGCCTTTTCTGCATCTGAGAGGGATCTGGTGCGCTTGTGTCTCTTAGAGTGAAATCTATAGAAAAGCTCATATAGTTTCTGGTCTGTATTTCCCTGTTTTCCTGCAGCTGACCTCTTCACCGACACAAGCCAGTGTTTATTTGAATATGCGAAGGTCCCGTGTTGTTATTCTGGAGAGATGGCAAGCTCATCTCTCTCTCGTCTATTCTCTCTTTCACCCTCCTGCTGCTACTGCTGACCGCAGCTGTCCTCTCTCTATTACCTTCACTCCATTTCTGAGAACTGAAGCCTGCAGTGAATGAGTGCGTGTCCCTGGCTACAGTAAAAGAGCAGCCGTGATTGACAGCAGGAGACCTACTGCTCATCATTTCTACTCTCAAACTCCTCAAACTCCCACTTTCCGTCTGTTTTCTACTGAATTTCATTCATTTGTGGGACTGTAATTTGACGACGCTGCTCTGGATTTGAGTTTTGGTACAGCCTGATGGTCTTCACACATGGGCACAGGAAATGAGTCAAATTTGGCATAAGATGCTTTAAAATCTCTGAATTTATGTCTGTCAGCATGGGTCACGTTGACCAAACGAAGTGACTGGAGATTGAAAAGTACAGGACATTTTCCATTGCCCTTTCCTGGTCTCCTCATCTCTGCCATCCAGATGAAGAGCAGGAAGTCACGTGGGCTTGTGAACAATATGGGGTATGAGTGAGATGCTAAATTTGGAGGAATTCTGGTCTGTCACCAAGTTGACAGAATACATAGCCACTGTAATGTATTTTTTGAAGTTGTAATGGAAGTCTTTCGGCTGTAAACTTTCATATTTAAATCAAGGTATTGCTTGACTTTTTTGCACTTATTTGTGAAATGTAGGTATTTTGAAATTACAAAATGTTTTTTTGTTCCATGTTTTTTTTTTCTCTCTTCACTCTAAATAAATATTTGTCAGAGTTCACATACAGAAGAATTCTGGGCGAATGCAAACTGAAAGAAAATTT
>JAUMHP010000046.1:32433-44477 GCA_032361065.1 Enteromius trimaculatus
ATTTATATATATATTAATGTTACATAAATATAAAAATGTATAATGGGCATAAATAAATCAATGTTTTTCATTGAATTTTTGCTTTGTCATCTGAATCTATATTTTTACTAACATTTATTATTTTAGTGTATCACATATATTCTATATGTATTCTATATATTCCCCCTGTGTTTCTCTCTCTTTCTAGTTTGTGTCTGTTCTTTTTTTGCTGGCTGTTTATAACGATCAGGCAAAGGGATTGCTGATGAAGTCAATCCAATGTACTTGAGTTATCCTAGACTATTATTAGGCTAGCTCAAGTAAAAGTTGCCTTGGGCAGAAACTGAATTAAACTTGTGTTCATGTTAATGCTACATAAATATTGTGTAAATTATACAAAAATGTATGTATTTTGCGCATTTAAATCAATCAGTCAAACAGTGCATCTCTTATTTCTCCCTTTTAGGAGAAACATCTCAGAGCTGATAGCTGGTATTAGCAAAGTATGAAATATATGCAAATGGGATCTTCAGGAAATGGACCAGCAGAGATGTGGAGGTCTGGCGTCCCCTCTTTCTCTGTTCTAGTATGAAAAGACGCAGGTTAAATCAGAAAGGAAATGCAATTAAAGGCTAATAGTCCCAGAGAGTTTGCGTTGTTTTTTGCCAGGAGTGGTTTAGATCCAAAAGCACTGACGGAGAAACAAACAATGATGTGACCTCATGCATCTGCCTTTTCAAAATGCATGGAATCTTCCTGGCATATTTCAGTGGCGTATGTGTAGGTGTGTGTATGCATGCACGAGTGTGTGAGTGTGTTTCTCTCAGATCTCCTCAGGGTCTCATCACTCCTCCAGCAGTCAATGAGTCGGTGGGTGGTCCATCTCTCTTTCTCTCTTTTTTCCCCCTGCTGGTATTTTTAATGTAACAAACATGAAGCAGATGCAGGCCTCTTTGCATATACGGCCATTAATGTGCAAGCCAAACACACACACACATGTAAAGCATGTCTGGAACTGGAAGGGTGAAACTCTGTGATTATTGTCTAAGACACCTGTGCGGTTTGAGTCATTTTAAAATTCCTCAGATCAGGTGGTTTGTCTTTCCTCCCACACCCTCTCTCTCTCTCTCTCTCTCTCTCTCATTCTCTCTCATTCTCTGTCTGTCTGTCTCTCAGCCCTGCAGCTGTACTGGTCTGTGTTGTGAGTTATATTTCTTCTGATGTATGTTTGTCTGTGTTCTAAGTGCCTGAAGTGCTTTGGCTGTTGTGTAATAAGCTTCCTGTATTTTTCTTTACACATTTTTGCGCTCTGTAAAGCATGTGTACACAATGTACAGACACTTACGCCAAAATTAGCTTTTTTTTTTTGCCACACCTGCCAATGGCAGCCTAATTGAGAACATTTCCTTAATAATACTATGTATTTGTCTTTTGACATTGGAATTATCTGTGAAGGATGGTTTCAATATATAGAGAAGCCTGTAAGTAATTTGTTGGTTCATTTCCCTGACAAATGTAAACAAAAGTATGATTTATATTGATCGTGTAATTTTGTAATTTTTTTTTGGCGAGCCAGCCCGGAGTCATTTTGAAATTTTGGTATGTGAGGTCAGTGAGATTTTTATTTATTTATTTTGAAGAAATGAATACACATAATTACTAAATTACAGAAAAGACCTTTATTATGTAACAAATCATTCTTTTTTAAAAATGTATTTACTTTACCATCGTATTAATCAAAGAATCCTGAAAAAATGCCTTGCTGCAACAGTAATAAATTAAATAAAAATAAAATAAAATAAGAGATTATTTGTTTTCCCCCCAAAACAAAACTTTCTAACCCTAAACTTGGAATGTATTTTCATTCTTTTCCCACTGCCGAATTATCACATTTGGTAAAACTTTATTTTAGATGTTTAGATATCTGAACGGGAAAACTTGACAAAATATAGTTTAAGAAAATAATATTGTCAGATAAAACATCCAACTTGACTGAAAGGCAGTTTTACTTTAATCTGACGTTGTGCAGATAGAAACATCCTCATCCTCCTACTGTGATGAAATAGCTGGGTACTGTCCTTTTCTTACTCTTATTCTCTGTGTTTTCCCCTTCTTCTCTCGCTCTCTGCTGATTTATTTGGTCGACTGTTTTCTCTAGCCCACATGATCCTGGAGTTTGCATGAAGCTTCCTCAACCAGAACCGATGTCATTTAAATCCAGTTAAATGAATGACCCCATAAATTTCCTCCAATAATAAGCGGGACAGCTGAGAGGAATGCCAGGAGGTGAGATGGAGAACCAGCGTCTGGCCCGTTCTGCTTAAAGAATCTGCCATGTCTCTGTCTCTCTGAGGCTGTTCCTGGAGAATAGGACCTCAGGGAGCGGGTAAGACAGCCCACCCAGGGTCAGTATTCACTGGAGGACACTAAACCTCTGCATTCATGTGAGAAACACAGACGTGTGCTTTTCACTTTTTCCTCAAACCCTCTCCTACTTCTCTTCTTCACAGATTTCCATGTTCAATTCTGCTTCTATTTCATGTTACTCTTTCCTTTAGGGGTCAATGTTCACCACATCACACACATGTTCAGTGGATTCAATGCAGATTGAAAATCTTGACAGACACACCACTAGTGTCGTTCATACTATACTGCTACATCACATAATATGCATTCAAACGGTTGGTGTTGGTATGATTTTGTAGGTTTTTTTAAAAAAAAAGTCTTACAACGTATTTGATCAAAAATGTATTAAATACTGTCCTAATATTTTTTAAAGTGTAATGCATTTCTGTGATGCAAAGCTGATTTCGGCATCATTACTCCAGTCTTTACTGTCACATGATTCTTCAGAAATATTTCTTATTCTGATTTTTTCTTTCTTTTTTTTCCGAAGACATACCTTTGGCTAAAATTGCAGTGATTTACGGCTTCTAAAGGAATAACGTTTGTTTTATTGCATGTTGAGATTGTTATTGCCCATACAAATGTGTGAATTATTGTATAGTTATGAATTTTCAACTAGTAAAGTACTTTTTAAAATATGTTGGAGTGTATGTATTTAAATTTTGAATTAGAATTTTTTTGTGTGTATCTTATTGGTAATTTAATATTATATCCACTGTTTTCTTTTGTGCTTGATTGTAATTTAAGATTTTAAATGGAGGTAATTTGAACACTTTATTTTACAGTTACACCTATTAGATGCATCTTACTAGAATATTAGCCATTTATTAATGCTAATTAAGCACATGTTAATGTGTTATTCGACATGGGCTTATTCTACCCAATACGTAAACTTAACAACTACTGTACCACACTAACTATTAATAAGCAGCAAATTAAGAAATTATTGAGGGGAAGTAGTAATAAATAGTTAACAAGTGTAACTCCAAAGTGTTACCTAGTGAATTAATGTAGTAGGCATTATACCGTTAATAGCAATAGAGATCGTGAGAAACTTCAGAAGGTGTCTGGGTTGACATCTCATAATTATGGTGATTCTGACACAATGTAAATGCACCCTTGAATGGCTTTTAATCTCGGAAATCCTGCTGCTGTGATCTTTAGGTACTGACAGGTACGTATCTGAAGAGCTGTGATGAATCTCTCTCTTGTGAAGAGACGGAGGACTTTGTGAGGTCAAGTGTTTGCGTGCGTGTGTGTGATTTAAGGCCTTCATGCACAGTTTTCTGGCTGCCAGCTTGCTTGGGTCACACTCTTCTGTGGGAAACAGGAAATTATTCCTGCTCACAGCTCAGAGATGCACTAAAGTGAGAGAGATGGAGTGTGTTCAGGACTCTGAGTGAAGGGCAGACTTCAAGACAGTCTTAAAATGGGGTGATGTATGGTACTCCAAACACTAGCAAATGTACATGTCTGAAAGTAAGCAATTTCTGTCTATATACATAGAATTCATGCGCTACAAATTGCACAAAGCAGTGAACATCCCACAACACTTGATGGCTAAAGAAATAGAAACAATATGAATCTTTATTTGTTTATTGATATATATATATATATATATATTTAATTATTATTATTATTAAAATAATGAATTATTATTAAAATACTTATTCATGTTTTTATTTATCTATTATTCTTCATCATTCTGTCAATTATTTTTAAAAAATAAAATTATATAATTATCCCCAAAATTCTACTTTGCTTAGACTGCTAAAATATGTTTATAGAAAGCATACAAATAAAATACATAAAACAATTATTTGTGAAAGATTAAGACTGATATTGTCCTAATGTATTTTTTAATGACATTATTTTATAATCATACGCCATGTGTCAACTTATTCTACTAACCGTAAACTTACCCTAGCTAGTCTACTCTTAGAATTATTAGACATGTATTTGCAAATTAATGACAATTAATTGACGTATAGTTGACATGTAGTTCCTTAAAGTTAGTAGAATGTCTAAAGTGGATTATCAAAAGAAGGGGGGAAAAAACTAGTTTATTTCCAGCAAAAAAATAAATAATTAATAAAACATATACAGTGCATGAATAATATATTCAAAATCGAACTTTTGCACCCACTGTACGATTCTATATATAGAATTCTTACTGCATAGTGTAGCATACTAACATTGCTCATAGCAAAGTGTTTCTACATTATTATTTTTTTTAAATATTACAGCAGTGTACAGTGCATACTGTGCAGTATGTAGCAAGTAAGTATGCAAGGATTCTGTTCCAAACATAGCCACTTTCTGCTGCATCTATAGAGACACACACACACGCTGCCGTCCAACACTGTGTGAAACTGAGTGTGAGAGAAGGAGGTAAAGAGACGCAGGTCCTGTGCTGACTGAGGTACTGTGTGATTTCACTGACCCCAATCCCATAACTGCCTTTCCAGGTCTACTTAAAGAGAAAAATGGGTGAGATACTTTTAAATGGGCTGCTGGAGTTTTAAATGAGCTGCCCTTCTTCTTTTTTCTGTGACTGTAGCTAATATGTAGGAAGACTTTTCTTTTTCTCTCCAGAGAGTCTAGGTTTGTGTGCCCCAATTAACCACTACTGATAAATACTACCCTGTTTATACGGCTTGCACATGTGATTCAGTAACTAACAGGCATTAGCATGCATTATGTAACTATAACTCCCTCCTCGGTGTGAAATAGCCACTAGTCCGTGTGTGTGTGTGTGTGTAATCAGTGGAACACATCCGTATATCATTTTAATTCCGCTTACCTGTCCTCTGAGTCGTGTGTATGCCCAAAGTAAACAACATTTATCATTGCATGCAAATGACCGACTTCGTATCTTAGTATCAACAAAGAAAGCTATTCAACCAGTCTGGTTTCTGGCCTCAGATGAACTGATACAGGAAATTACAGCCTTGTTCTCTTCGCATGTTTTTCTCGTTAAGCCAACTGTAAGCATAATCACTCGTGGTAAAGAGTTTAGATGTGTCACAGCGGCCGATTAGTGGGGCTGATCTACTAGTTTATCTAGATATATTAATATGTGGCTGCTGTTTTATTTTTATTCATGTCAGATTGATCACGATGACAGTAAAGAGTTTTACCATTGTTGCAAAACATTTCAATTATGGATAAATGCTGCTCTTTTGAACTTTCCATTCATCTAATAATACCGAAAAAAGTATGTCAAAAAATATTCAGCACTGATAATTATTTAAAATAGTGCTATCAAACGATTCATCAAATTTTTGTTTACATGATGTATGTGTCTGTGCTGTGTACACTTATTATGTATAAATAAACACACACACACACACACACACACACACAGTATGTATTTTGGAATTATATACATGTATATTCATATAATTTAAATTATATTATAAATATATTTAATATATAAACAACATATTTGTCTTAAATATATACATGCACAATAAATAGACAAAACATAGCAAAAACATTTATGTTGGACAGCACTAATTTAAAAATAATTGATTGATTGATTTCTGAAGGATCATGTGACACTGAAGACTGAGTAATGATGCTGAAAATAGAGCTGCACATGCATGAAAATAAATCAATAAATCACACACATGTTGTTTTTTGTGATTATGGGGCAATGGTTTTTATACTGTACAAACTTTATATGCTATAGTCGTACACCTACCCAACACCCAAACCTACCCATCACAGGAAACTGTGTGCGATTTTTTTTTTCCTTCTTAAGAAAGTATTTTTGTATATTTTTTAATCCTTTTGAATTACGGGACACTGAAAATGTCCTCATAAATCACCTTCATATTCTAATACCTATGTCATACCCATGTCATTATACATAAACCACACACATATACACACAGTTTAACCGTTTATATATAGATCCTGCATAATGTTAATCATTGTAATGCATTTAAACTTTCCATTGTTTTTAATTCCGGTGGGTTTTCTGCATCTTTTGCATTTTTTAAACCATTTCCAGCAATGATTTAGATATCCAATTTTTCCACACTAATGAAAACTGAGTGACTCATAATCACCTTTTACAAAAGCATGTGTAAGTATTTATGTATGCATGCATGCTGATAGCGTGTGCTCACACAATTTGCATGGTGAAACTTTTTAAGCACAACTATAAAGTAATTTCCATGAGGTGTTCAGATTTGTCTGCAGAGTCATGTCTGGTGTTGTTCAGAAAACCCACCTCCTTGATTGTTTTGAACATCACTAGTGTCGAGCTTTTATTGTCTGTTCTGGGTTGATAATGATCATTGCCTTATACTAAAGCCACATGGCGGTATAAGGTGGATCTTGAAGTTTATCTGTAACTCTGAGGGAGGTGTAGTCTGCTCTGTGATTGTAGTCGTTTTGTGGTAAAACACCTTTGGCTATATCCGCTTCTTGTGTGGTTAAGGTTATGAAGTCTAATGTGTAGTGTCAGTGAGGAAGGAGCTGATTTATGTGCAACTAATAAGTAGTGTGTTTATTTTTGAGGAAATGTACAGAACGTCTCAAAATGAAGGAGACAAACACACACAGAGAGAGAGACAGAGAGAAAATTGAGACCCATAAATAACTGACTCATGCTGTTTTTCTGGATGCACCCCAGAAGTAATTAGCATTCAAGAATTTCAATTCAAGATGTTAACGCTTTTGGTTTCTGTAACCAGAAACTACCGCTGTGAAAGTACTTACAAGGCATTTCAAAACCAAGAGAGCTAATGAGCATAGTCACGTTACTCCAGTGCTTCAATGGGGTCAATTGAAGAAGCAGTTTATGGACAGACACCATTCTCTAATCTCCATTATTGTATATTTTGAGAACATTTTTTCCCTTGTAAATCAGACAAGTAGCAGTTACGCACATGACTTCACACTGATGTAATAAAATCAATTTTGTTTAGTTGTGCGGGCAAAATAATAATAGTAGTGCATGTTAAATACAAACAGTGCATGCTTCAGCTGAGGACAAATCTAAATCACAGCTCTTTTATTGTTATCACCGACTGATCACATTCATGATTTAGGCCTGTATTTTTATATCATTTAGTAAAATTTTATTATTATTAAATTTGTGTTTTTTTTTTTAAAGGATTCTTTTATGCCCACTAAGGGTGCATTTATTAGATCATGTAGAGGTAGAACAACAAACTTCTAAAATATCATTGCAGTTAAAAAGAACTGTTTTCCATGTAATGTATTTAAAACATAAAAATAGTAAATAAATAAAATAAATGTTAAAAACTGCAGTTTTAATGTCACACTATTTTTCAGAATACTTTAGAAATATTCCTAATAAGTAAATACATAGAAAGCTGCTTAATATTTTGTGGAAACTGTGATAATTATTATCACCATTATTATTATTATTATTATTATTTTGTTTTGCAGGAATCAAGCGAAAGTAAAAAAAACAGTATTTATTTAAATACTTATTTTGACAACAATTTCTGCTTAACTGCTATTTTTGAGTTATTATTTGCAGTACTAAATGTGTAAGTTTTAAATATGTAAATATATAAACATTAAACCTAGTAGCCAAGCATATTCTAGAGCTTTTCTGAGAACCCTTGAAGCTACAAAAGAGGTTCACTGAATATGTTAGACTCTGTATTCAGTCATATTTACGGTTTCATATTTTTAAACCTAACAAACTCAGTTTCGTTGAAAGGTATGCTTGAGTTACCTTTGATTTTTCGTTATATAATGCAACTACATTTTATTCAATTTTATTGATGTGCAAATACTTTTAGAGACCACTGTGCTTGCCCACATGTGTGTCTTTAATTTTGTATTTATACTTAGCATTGCTCCAGACGAGCTTGCTTCGCTAGAAATGTTTTTGTTGAGAGTCTATTCCGAGTTCACTGGTTAACAGTTATTCACTACTATCTGACAAAGGTATGCATGACAGAGTAAGCCATCTTTGCAAACTAACATTTTCTTAGCGTGTACTCTATAATGTGCTTTAAGAGACCCTTAAAAAGCAATAGACAATTAAAGAGGCTCTTTGTAGGTTACTGGGTGAGGACTAATCACTCACTCACTGCAAACACAGTAGATCCAGGCTGCTTGAGCTTACAGGCGTCAGTCCAGACATGTTCCTGATGCACCAGTCTGAGCAGAGCTAACAATACACTCAGACCTGAGCAGGTAGACTGGGTTCTTCTTTAAGGGGGTGAATGAAAGATTTGAGAGTATGAGGAACCTTCATGTTCTGCAGGTGTGCGGCGTGTTTGCAGACAGCTGTCCTTACACATGCACACACTCATTCACATTTTTCGACGTTTACTTATTGGTGGCAGCTGCCTGGCTTTCTCAGGCACTTGCAGAAGTGGGATTACAGGGCTTTTATGAAAGCAGATCCTGTGTTTATGTGCATGTGTGTGTGTGTGTGTTCTCAACCACCTATGATGACGCAATGCAACTCCATCACCTCCATAAACACGTTCTGTAGCCTTTCTCTTTCCAATACTCTCATACACATGAGTTTGTTGATGTTAAAATCCCACACTGTAAAAAACTGTGAAAATGCTACGGTAAAAACCTGTTAAATAGTTAATGGTAAATTCCTGTAAAATTTACAGTAAACTTTAAGATGACTGTAAAAACCATAAACTGACATTCCCAGAATTACCTGCATTGCATTTCAAATTTTGTTTGAATTTGATGTTTTTTTCTTTGAAATAACTGATTCTTCTTCGTTTTTTCATATCACTTCTGTTTATTAGGGTCGTATGTTACAATGTGTTAAATGAATGTGACTTTCTCATCACCGCCTGCTTTTGGTGCTTATCAGTGTATATTAAAGATACAAAACTGATTACAGTACTTTAATAGGTTGGTATATTAACATTATATCAGTTAATAAAATTACGGTATTTAACTGTAAATAAATAAACAAACCTAAAATGCTGTTACCATATTTTCTACACTCAAATTCCGGCAACCACAGCTACTGTTTTTTTACAGTAAATTTTGTGGAATGTTTTTACTGTGCTCTCATGTCTTTAGAAACCTGTGCGAATTTCTGCTTTGCAAACCTTAGCTTTTTATTCTTTACAGTAAATGAAGAACGATAATTCAATACAAACATAAGAGTTGTCCGTACAACTTAAATGCTATATAGTCCAAGTCTTCAGACGGCATATGATAACTGTGCAAAGGGAAAATGGAAATAAGCCATTATTCAGTGATCCTGTGAAGTGTTAATTGAGTTTATTATGATTCATGAATGAATCAGTCGGACAGGTTTTGTGAACAGGATTAGATGCTCATTAGAAAAGACCTGACTCAGAAGAAATGATTTTGGTATCAGTAGTAATCAGTGTTGGGGAGTAACAGAAGTCTGTAATTAAACTACAAAATAAAGGTAACTAAACTCTGTTACAGTTACTGAGACAAAATATGTAATATGTACAGATACTTATGAAAATGTAACCAATTAGTTAAGTAACTTTCCCAACACTGGTAATACAATAGTAATAATAGCCTTTTAGTACCCTATCCCTAACCCTACTAGTACTCTAAATACAGTTAATTAACATGTAATCGCAATTTAATGAGAGCTACTTTACATGTTACAAAGTCACTTCTAGTCATCAGAAGGTGGACTACTGAAATAAAGTGACCTTTCTTTTTGTTTCAGCTTTATTTCAAATAACAAAAACATTTTAATCATTCTCAATCAATTAATATATTCTTCACTAATACATTAACAAGAAAAACAATGGAAAAGCATGAGCATGAGTACATAATGACAGAAGAGTCACATTTGGTTGAACTATTCCTTTAAATAATGACTTGTATGTAAGATTATGAAATGAGTGCTCAGTTAATGACAGTTTACTCTGAGGTTTCCTCCTCCTGTCCAGATGAAGCCTGTGGATTGATGAGGCTTTTGTCCGTGGAGGGCTCCACAGGAAAACTCTGTAATTAGGAGTCTGAGATGTGGATCCATCTATTTACTTTCCCTGAGCGATCATTAGTCCGACTCTGGCTGTTTCATTAGTCACTGATGGAGCATTTGGCATCAAACCCACCTTCGCTCTGTCGGGCCTATCCCACGATCCCCTGCTCTGTGACACCATTAGGATGATGCACAGTTCTGTAAACACTTCATGGCATGGGCTCTCTCATTGCAAAATGAAACGTTGCAATTACGGTATAAAGTTGGTTTATGATTATAGAATGAACGCTATTGAAGTACATTTTCTGAAGAGTTGCCACAATGTTGGTTGCTATGTGGTTTCTAAGGTGTGCTGATTAATTCTTAGAATTTAGCGGTGCAGCTGACATGCTGTTTGGGAACAAAGATGTTTAATTATGTTTTTGAAAGAAGTCTCTTATGATCACCAAGACTGCGTTTATTTTTCCACAAAATACAGTAAAAAGGATGATATTGTGAAATATTTCTACACAGATTTTTTTCATTTGAATACTTTTAAAAAAATGATTTGTTCCTGTGATTTAATGATTACTCCAGGCTTCAGTGATTCTTCAGAAATCATTTTAATATGCTGAACATTATGTATCAATACTGACAACAGCTGTGCTGCTTAAAACGTATGCATAAATCCATTATTATTTATTAGAAATATATTTTGTATTAGAAATGTCCTTACTGTCACTTTTATTAATATATACTGTATATATATATATACGTGTGTGTGTGTGTGTGTATAAAGAGAGATTCAGTTAGTTCAGTTTTCAAGAAGTCATGTTTTTATTGTGTTACTTAGCTGTTTTTATTATTTTATTATACCTAGTCAAAAACCCCAACTGCAATTAGATTCATTGGAGAGCACAATGAAAAAACCTGACTTCTTACAGACCACTTGCAGACATCTTCATGACCTTCAAAACCTTCACGATTTTTTTGGTTTAATAATTGCCTTTTGTTTGTTGGATCCAAGTGTTTTGGATCAGACCGTGAGAGGTTCACACATGTTGGGTACAGAACAAGAAAAGAAAAGAGGTGTTTGGGAAGTTTGGTGTGTAGCGAGACCAACTACTGCTTATCCATATGGTGAGTTATAAGGCATGAGCTATAAGTTAATGTGTGTTTATGTATGTGTGTGAGATATGCTGAGGGGTGATTTATGAGGCTGGGATTCTCTCAGACTGCAGTGTTTAGTGTATGGGTTGCCCCTGTCAGCTCACGCTACACAACGCCATAAATTATTGATCATTTAAAACAATAAAGCAAAATCATGCATGCATGTGCATTGGAGAGCGTGTGCATGTGGCTTTGTATTGTGATGTGTGTTTACATCTGTGTTTGTGTGAGAGAGAGAGAGAGAGAGAGAACAAACAAGTGATTTACGATGGGGCTGTAGGACTTAATTTCAGCGTTTAGTGAACGACTGGCTAATACCCTATGAATCTTCCAAGTTTGTGCAGCAAACGACTGACTCTAAATCAAAGCTTCGCTTCTCTCTCGAGGGCAAGGACTCGACACGAGTAAAGCGTGCAGGAGGCATATGCTGCAGCTGATTTTGTGAAGGAAATTTATAGCATATTTCTTATCAATCAATCAATCAATCAATCAATCAATCAATCAATCAATCAATCACTTTTATTTCTATAGCACTTTTAACAATCCAGATTGTAGCAAAGCTCTG
>JAUMHP010000046.1:59273-71546 GCA_032361065.1 Enteromius trimaculatus
TGTGTGTGTGTGTGTGAGAGACATGCATGCATGCACGTATGTGTGAACGAGAGTGTGTGTGTGTGTGAGAGAGAGAGCCATGCATGCATGTGTGTGTCAGATTTGTCCGTTGCAGATCTCAGGGAGACAGCGCCGCTGAGCTTCACACACACTGCATGTTCAGTGATTCCTGATGATTTACGTGAACCCAAGCGATCAAGAAAAGCGAAGCATGCTGTTGTCAGACGTTTGATGTGTATTC
This sequence comes from Enteromius trimaculatus, assembly GCA_032361065.1. Taxonomy (NCBI): domain Eukaryota; kingdom Metazoa; phylum Chordata; class Actinopteri; order Cypriniformes; family Cyprinidae; genus Enteromius; species Enteromius trimaculatus. The sequence goes on from JAUMHP010000046.1 coordinate 59,515, forward strand.
TGTGGCGGTGTTTGTGTTTGTAGTGTTGTGTTTGTGTTCTTCTGAAATGAATGCGTTGTTTTTACTCCAAAGAGAACAAGTCGTTGTAGTACAACTGTAAACAGAGTCACTTTTCTGCACATGATATTTGTGATGAGAGCTCTTGAACTGAATCTGTCGCTCCCGATGGACCAGAGCTAATCTAACCAAAAGAACTCTTTGCTGTATTTATTTACCATAAAATTGAGGTTGTATATTTTTTTAAATGATTTGATTTCTTTTTTGTGACTGTTTTCTAAGCATGGCTGACGCGGTACAGACTACAAATTGTAGAGGCTTAAAACTAGGAAACTTCAGGAAGTGTCTTGTTCTGTTTCTTTGCCTTTTTTCCCACTGTGTGCACATCTTTTGCTTTTATACCAAATAAGTTTGAAACTGAAGAGAACAATCCAAATGAACGTGTCTGAGAGACACACTGATGAGAAGAGGACATCTTATTCTGTAGCATCTCCAGGAGAACTGCACTGTGTATTTCTAGTTCTGAAGATGAAGATACTCTTCATCTAATAATGTCCTGGAGTCGTAAAAATACATCGTGATTTTACACTTTTTTTCTTTAATGGAAACTGCAGACTCTTTTTTTAGGCGTAACTGCTTCATTGTTTTTATACTGTATTTTTCCAAGTTATTTTGTGCTTTGGGCTCTGAGTTTGACTATTAAATTATTTATTTAATCAGCGTTACATACTCCATATTGTATTGGTTTGTTGTCTGGAATGAGTTCTGCAGTGACTCTACAGACGGACTAAAGTGAAGTAATCTCATGATGTGATCCAGTGCTATGAAAGACAGCGGTTGGCAGGTCTGATGATACATGAGACTAATTGTAACGTTGTTGCTAAATCTAAATTTGAGTCATTTTATATTCATATTAAGTGGGCAGAAGAAATCTATTTATTATGAAATAATTATTTCCAAATTTTTTCTTTAATTTTCTTGTTGGTTTTAAAACGGTGGTAATATTAAAGTCTGTTATTTAATTAAAAATAACTAATACATATACACTGCCGTTCAAAGGTTTTAGAACAGTAAGATATTTAATGGTGTTTAAAGCTGTTTCTTTTGCTCATCAAGGCTGCATTTATTAGATAAAAAATCCAGAAAAAAACTGTAATATTGTGAAATATTATAATTTAAAATAAGTGTTTTCTGTGTGAATATATTTTCAAACGTAATTTATTCCTGTGAGAAAGCATCATTACTCCAGTCTTCAGTGTCACACGATGCTTTCAGAAATCATTCTAATATGCTGATGATTTATTATCAGTGTTGGAAACAGTTGAGCTGCTTCACAGTTTTAGGATTCAAAGAAATATTAAAAAGAAGCATTTATTTAAAATACTGTTACAGTAGTTTACTGTTTCACTACTGTTCAAAAGTTTGGAATCAGTACATTTTTACAATACTTTTATTAACCAATGATCTATTAAATGAACAAAAAAGTCGTAGATTTACATTTTAGAAATGTTTTATATTTGTTAAAAAAAATTTTTTTTTTTTTACTTGTTATTCATCAAAGAATCCTGAGGAGAAAAAATCACAGGTTTCAAAAAAATATATTTGGCTGCACAACTGTTCCCAACATTGATAATTCTATAATAAATCAGCATATGAGAGTGATTTCTGAAAGGATCATGTGACACTGAAGACTGGAGTAATGATGCTTTGTATCACAGGAATAAATTACATTTTAAAATATAATCAGACAGAAAACACTTATTTTAAATTAAAATAATATTTCACAATATTACAGTTTTTTCTGTATTTTTAATCTGATAAATGCAGCCTTGATGAGCAGAAGAAACATCTTTAAAAACCATTATATATCTTACTGTTCTAAAAACCTTTGAATGGTAGTGTATATGCGTTATATTTTTCATTAATTTAATGATATCTGAATGAAACAATAGATATCTGACCTTTTGTAAAAAATAAATAAATAAATAAATAAAAAAAGTTCAAATGTTAATGTCATAGATTCTTCACATAGCCTTTTTTATTTTTATTTTTTTTTTAACGTTTTTTTATTCTATTATTTAATTTTGTAATAGTACAGCCAACTAATTTTTAGGGGAAGTTGCTAAAGGAAGTCTATTATGTTGCTAAATTACATAATGTCATTGTACAATGAAAACAATATATACATATATATTTATATATATCTGTATATGTGTGTGTTAATTTCTATTTTTTAAAAACAATATGCGTAATATAAAATTATAAATAGCTTTTTAAATACATTAAATTATTGAACATAATTTTAATGATTGCAATTTTTTGTAGCAGGTAATACTGCACATTCTCAACAAATATCCTTTAAACAGCAGTTAGTACACTACACTAATGCTGAGTGATGTTTATAACGACTCGTCAAAACTGACCAATAGTCGGGGTTTACACGTTTGAACGGACCAATGGGGATCGAGATGGGCGTGTGCGCGCAGAATTCAAGCGTCAGTTAGCTGTCGTGTGTGCTAGGTGCTAATAGACTCATCTACGAAGTTATAAACAAATACTATATTTATTTCGATTAAATATTTAATGTGATTGACCGGATTAAGCGATGGAGACTGTGACGGATGAAGAAGCATCTAAACTATCTAAGATAGGTAAAGTTCTACGTTTACTAGTCCTGTGTAACGTAGCCTATGTTCATGGTTTATTTTTATGCAGCTAGTTACAGTTAACTTAGGCGTGTTGCGATTTCATTTTGGAAAATCATTTAACAATGATTTGTAAACCAGTGGGTTGTTGTCTAAAGCATGCTTCGGATGTGTTTTCGCGCGTCTGTGAAGATCGAAAGTTATGTTTATGTTTCATTAAGGGATAAAATTTATATTCAAATTATTTAATTGATAGGAGTGTGAGAATGATCTCAGGAAGACTGCAGATTATGTAGTTTCTTACACAGAGACTGGAATATGACTTTAAGACTCCAAAGAAGATTTTAAGAATAAGAATCTAAGATATCTTGAAGGTCTTCAGGGTTACAGGTGTGCAAACTTTAGAAAAAGATGATCGTTTATGCCATTCACAGACAGGTGTGTTTGATTTAATTGAGAGGAAAGTTTAAGACCCATAATCTAAAAGTTATCAAATAATGAAAAATGTAATAAAGTCAGCAGATAGAAAGACAGCAGTAGAAACCGTCTCTCTGTAAACATAGGATAAAGATGCTGCCAAGTTATTTGACATCCCTGGAATTTAGCTCCAAATCTCAAATTAAATCTGCAAAAGTACTATATGAGGTATTCATCAACGAATATATATGTCTGTCTACAAATTTTAATATTATTTAAAATTGCTATAAACAAAAAGACAGAAAATATCAGTCTGATGTATATTATATTGTGTGAAATATATCCAAAATGCAAATCTAGCACATCTGTGACAGTTATTGAATGCATGCGACGTTGGATTGCAGATATTTTTCTCTTTGATTTGCAGAGCTACGCAAACAGAAATTGGCAGAATACCTCGCTGCGAAAGGAAGACTGAAGGCACCCAATCCAAAGTAGGTGGTCTTGAAGGGTCTTTCTGTCTGTAACCATTAAGTAATGTTTTTTTCCAATTTAAAAAAAAAACAACAACATATATTTGCCACCTTCGTTCACAAGCTGTTAATGTTGTTTTGTTTGTTTGTTTTGTTTTTTTACTCGAAGGCCATATCTCAAGGAGAAGCCTGTTACAAAGAAACGTGCTGAAAATAACCAGAAGCCCAAAACTGTAAGTTAGATACAGTTTCTTGAAACGTGTGATGAAAGTCTGCGAGGATGTGACCATATCTCTCTGTTTCTCTCAGACGGCTGAAGGAAAGGAGAATCGTGGCATCAATGGCACAAATATAAAAGAAGTGAAGAGAGTGAAGGCACTGGACACCGACACATTCTCCAAAAAGTCCTTTGGCCTCAGTTCACTAGCCAAAGCCCAAACACAGCCATCCGGTGATTCCCGTAATGCTTGCCAGGAAGTTGTAAGCAATAAAACTGCCTCTCTTCAGATTTCAGTGAAACCCCACAATCCGGAGAAAACAGCTGCGCCGTTCAAGAGGACTCGTTCTCAAAGCCTTCAGCATGTCCGACCCAAAGCTCAGCCAGCTTGTCCTGCTGCAAACATCACACAGATATCCAGAAAACCCGGCCTGGTTTCCTCCAGTAACCCTTCACAGTCTGGACGAGGAAGCACAGATCAAAGCCGCAGAAAGACGGACATTCAGCCAGCAAGGCCTTTGGCTAAGAAATTATCAGAAACGAGCATCAAATCAGCCTCCGCTGCCAGACCAGTGAAGACAACCGAGACAAAGATCCAGAGAAACGGTGTTCCTAAAACCCAAATCAAACCCATGCAGCAACTCAGAAGTCAGAGTTCTCAAAGCAACCGGAAACCAAACCCGCCGACGAACAGATCCGATGTGAACCGGAGAAAAAAACCGTTCTTTGATGCCCCTAAATCTAAATCAAATAGCTCTGTCACAAGAGCCAGCGCCTCTACGGCTCTCTCCAAACCTGCCAATATCGTCAAAAATAAACCGCCTGCTGCTGTTAAACTGACTAATACCACTGCTTCTACCAAACCAGCCGGTGTCCCGCCGCAGAAGACCACTGCTCCTCCAGAGCCTCACCGGCCTGCTAAGGTCTCCATCCAGACCAAGCCTTCGGTTCAGCTGCAGACTCCCAAATCCAGACTCTGTCCCAGCACTCAGGGAGTCCGGACGGCTCCGGTGGACAGAGCGAAGAAGCCCACTGCAGCTCAGGAGGAGAGACTGTGAGTACACTTCTGTCTGAAACAGGCTTCAAAACACTATTGTTCCTGAAAACCTCGACGGGCTTGTTTCAGATGCAACACATTTTGTTCCCTTATCTAGGTCTTGATCTGAACATAAACGAGTAACCTATTTAAGAGACTCTTTGGGTGGCAAATATATATATATATATATATATATATATATTATTTTTTTTTTTTTTTTTAATTACTTACTTTTTAATTTAAGCCAAATATAACTTGTTATATTATTTGTAACTTAATGCAATAGTAAAAATTAAAGGAATAGTTCACCCCCCAAAAAAATCGCCCTCAGGCCATTCAAGATGAATCTTCATCAGATTGGGTAAATATAGCACTGCATCATTTGTTCATAAATGGAAGCTTTGGAGTGAATGGGTGCCGTCAGAATGAGAGTCTAAACAATATCAACATCACAATAATCCACATGACAAGCTGTACGTCTGAATATTTCCAATTTTGTTCTGATGAGGAAATAAGCAGCTTGTATTGGCTGAGATGATGGACTCTTTCTTTAATATGTATTAGGCTATAAATATTCGCACCAATCGAGATGAGTACATGCTGGTAGTGCTGCATTGTTTATTGCATTTAAATGTGTTTTATGATTAGCATCGTTTTTTTGTTGTTGTCATGACCCTGTCAAAAGAAACCTTAGATGCGTCTTGAGGAGGTTGAGTGGTTTGTTTGGTGTGTATGGGTCAGAGAGTAACTGAAGTGCTGTGTGTGCAGACGAAAGCTGCAGGAGTGGCGGGATTCCAGGGGCATCACGTATAAACGTCCTCCCATGCCTGTCCGGCTGGTCAGGAGGAAGACGGTCTCTGCTGTTCCTCAGCCATACTGGACTTCTATAGAGAATGAAGATGAGGTTCAGGACATCGTCTTTGCTGTGGACCGATCGCTGGATGACTGCATTCAGTTATTACAGCAGGTATCATTGTTTTTTATTGTAATTAAATGCATGTGCATAACCAGAGAAGTGGATTCTTCCATGGAAATGGAGTTCATTTGACAGTCAGTAAAAAACACTTTGCACAGCTGCTGATAATTATTTAGAGAGTCATTTCCCTTGTCGAGACATTGTGAAAGTTCATGAATAACCAGAGTTTTTTCTTCTAGTGTGTGTGTGTGTGTGTGTGTGTGGGGGGTCATAAGTGAATGTGCTTTTAATTCATAACTGAACAAAGATGTTTGTTAATGCTTGGAAGAAAACAAAAAGCATAGAAAAGATTGATTAGTCAAGGAAGAGCAACGATTAACATCAGCCGTCATAGTTTAATGTTTTAAAACATTGTAATTGTTACGACCTCTAGGGCTTGATCATAACAGATAAATTATGAGTAAGGTGGTGGATAGAAAATAACTACCATAAAGATAGATAGATAGATATCAAGCTGATATTTGGTTAAGCAGGGATAAATCTTCAGGGGTAGACCACGCCAAAATAACAAACAGAAAACTCCTGTTTGAACCTCTGTCTTACCTTTGATGAGGGGGAAAGAAATTAAAATAAATACAAACTTCCCTAACTCCCTGAAGATAAACAGAGTGCAAAGATGTACAGAGAACAAAATTGGCGTCTAACCCCCTACTTCCCTTTAAGTCATTTACAATCGATATTTACAATAATTTACAATAGTGGACAATGATACTAAGAAAAGCGAATTCTGCCATGCGATATAAAAAAGGTACTATTGAAACAAATACAGTAGAAAGTCTACATGACAAACAATGGCACAAGATGCTGCCTCCAGAGTGTTCAGGGCGTCGCCTTTAACTGGATCAGGTGAGGTAATGGACCAATAGCAACATCCAGCCAATTAGATCCCGGACACACCCACCTGCAACACAGAACACACACACACACACACACACACACAAGAGGGCAGTCTATCATAGACCCACAGCATGAACTCGTAACAGTAATATAAACATTAAAATAATTATGTTTATTTAAATGGTTTAATGTGTTTTTGTAAACGTTCCTGAGTGCAGATGGTTGTTGACATATTTAATAGCTGTCAGAGTTGATCTGTCTAAACTAGAATTTCACCATCAATCAAACGATGATTGAAAAATGACTTCTTAACATTTTTAGGCAAGGCAATTTTTAGGTTTAATTCTTTCAGCCGGCATTCTCTAACTAACATTATTATGCCTAATCGCATTTTCTGGCATTGATTGACCATGATGTTTACAAGCTTTTTCCACCAGCTTCATCACTCTGAGGTTATGATGGAATCTGGGTAGCCAAATGGTGCATGATCCCTATAGACGCAGAAAACAAAGTAGAGGCCAAAAACCTGTTATCCAGATGTCTTCTGTTGTGTTCAGCAGAAAACGTAAATGATTGCAGGTTGTTGCGTTGTACTGCAGAATGTTTTTTATGTTGGGATGATGATCTGATGCGGTTGGCAGGGTTTCCCGGTGGAGCGGGTCAAGGACGTGCTGTCTCGGGTGCCCATGGCGCAGAAGTTTACAAAGTACTGGATCTGCCAGGCCAGGCTCATGGAGAGAGAGGGAAACCTGGAGGTGCTGCCAATGTTTCAGGAGGCCATCCGTGTAGTGAGAGAGGTCAGCTTCTGTTTATCCCTCACAAATGCATGCTTTCTTCCTTTCATGTTATTTGCCTAGCCGGGAAATCTAACACGCCTCATGGCTCATTTGCGCTTCGGTATGGAACACCTTAAGCTCTTTGGTATATTTGTACAGATTTTGGCGTGTCTGAAAAGTGCCATTATCGAATACATTGGAGTGAATTGATGCAAAGTTCTACATCTTAACGCACGGGTCCAATTTCTTACTTCATGTGACATAAATGCAAAACTGATGCATGTATTTCAGAAGTTCATATTGTAAGCTTGACCATATATTAAATATAACATTACCCAAAACCAACTGTATTCCATGTTAAATCCCTACAAAGGGACTAGCCGCGCTTGAGCGGACACATAAGCACTGAGTGCCCGGTGATGGCTGATATCTTGATATTAATCCACAGATTTGAGTTTTAAACAAGTACATTCTCGCCTGAAAACACACTTCATGACACAATACTATAACAGTACTATTTAGCATATTTGGGTTAAAGGGGATGACTTGCTCTATTGTGTGTGGAAAACAAATCCAAATGTCACACAGCTCCTGAGTAACCAGTTTGTTTTATTGGTTGTGATGTTTCCTGACAGCCCGTGGACGAGCTACGATCTGTGGTTTTTGAGATCCTTAAAAAGAGACAGATTCAAGGTAAAGGCCTTCAGTATTTCCATCATCAAGTGACCTTCACTGCAGTTATTTTTTGCACTTTATTTTACATGTACCTACAGGAAAGTCCTGGTACAGTAACTGCATTAGTAGAGTTAAGGTTTAGAGTAAGTACCTAGATATTGTTGCTTTTATAATAAGTGCATCGTATCTACACAGGAACAGGACAGTAACATTATATAGCGGTGGGGGTTTTTTTTTTTCGTTTACACTGCTGGTTTGTAATTCACATTTCTAAATATTTATAGATATCTGTTCATGTTCAACAAAGGCTGTATTCTAAAAAGAATATATTACTACCATTATCTGAATATCATGTAAAACAATCAAAGCTACATTTTTGGCATCACTCTATTGTTCTCACTTAACTGTTTCAACATTTATAAGAAGATGGTTGAGCATTAAATCAGAATAATAAAATGATTATAATGCCATCACAGCATTTTAGTATGTAGTTACAAAAATTGTTATAATGTTTCACATTATTACTGTTTATAGTTTGTATTAAATAAAGGCAGCTTTGGTGAGCATTAGGGAAGTCTATTAAAACACATTAGGTTGCTATTATTAATACTATAATATATAAACACATCTCACAATGTTTCAAATGGTTCATATTTGTCTCTGACACCTAAAGAGTCTGGAGTGTGTGATGAAGAGGAGGAGGATGAAGGAATGGTGTGCACCCCAAAACCCATCAGTGCCCTGATCTCAGGAGCGAGAGGAGACTCGTCTGTCGTCAAGTATAAGATCACAGCCACCCCGGGGTAAGACCTGCGCACTTACTAGGGCTGTCAAAAACACATCAGACAGGCATTTATTGATTAACTAACGTAAAGTTTAGTGGTGAGTCTTACATTATCCCCATTAGTCTATTCACACACTTGTGTTGGGAGCTGGGTCTCTACTTCCCCTTGATATTTTACCGCTCTGTAGCTCTATTCGGACGGGACTAGTTTTCTAAACTACTGTACATGTGAGCTTCGATTCTCATCACCTGTCGTTCGTGATCTTCATGTACCATTTGGGACTGGACGAACACCTCCGTGTGTATTACAGAGGTGAGAGGGTGAGTGTTGTACATCTGGGCGTCACAGAGATCACGCGCTGTGTATGCGTGCACTGCTGAAGTCATTCAGATTGATCACAATTAGTATAATCACTAATACCATGGTGAACAGGGTGAAAACAATCGATGCAACGCGATTCTCACTTCAACGATTCTGAATTGATTCTGAATATTTCATAATCTCTGTTTTTGCCGAATATGGCACGTGCACGCTGGAGACGCACCGGGCTTCTTTGCACCGAATTTGCTGCCTGACAGCGTGTGCTTCCATCCGTCGCATTTTACTTTAGATATGTTTTTTTTTTTTTTTATCTACCGTTCGGAATGCATTGGTATTAAATGCACACAACCTGCGCTCTGACAGACGTTGTCACTGAGAGTCACGTGCGCTGTGTTTGTTTGTCCTGGAGCCACTGTGAGTAATGCTTTTATATAGAACTGATGTACACACCTCAGAGCAGAGCAAAACATCTGATATATCGAAAGAGATCTGTGCATCTGCCTGAATACAGCCTGCTAAATGTCTATGATCTCTTCAGTAATAATCAAGCGGCAATAATGCACAGGGAAAAAAAGAAAAATCCAACTTTTAAAAGTCCAAACTATTTCTGTAAACTTTTAAATATTCAAATAGCACTTTTTAAAATAGGTAATAGTTTTAAATAGTAGCCTGTTTATATAATGATAAAAATAAAATTAATTTTGCACAAAATAAATTTGATTTTAAATATTCTCCTGGTTTCACAGACAAGGTTTAAGCTAGTCACAGACTAAAATGCATGTTTGAACTGCTTCAACTGAAAATATCTTAATCTATGGCCACCCCCAGTATAACTTAACTCGATATAATGAACCATTTCAAACCGTGAAAGCTGAGCGCCCTGCATTCGTTGACCGTGTGCGCCATAATGTTCAGTGCTTTGCTACAATCTGTATTGTTAATTAAAAGTGGCTTGATTTGACGTGGCAACTCTGCAAAAGCAGGCCATGGAGACACTGCTGGTCCAGGAAAATAAAAAGGAATATTCAGATTTGTATTCATAAGTCTTTAGACAAATCTCAATGCAGTTTCACGAGTTCACGCTTACTCATTAGTAAAAGAACAAAGCTAATTCGGTGTGCTCTCCGAGGAGCGAGCTGGGAGAATCGGCAGACTTTGAACCCTAAGCGGGGTTTAGTGGTTCGAGTCCGGCTCGATCTCCGCATGCCCGCCGGAGGAAGATGTGGGCTTAGGAGGAGAAGGGGAGGTGGAGGGTTCCCCAGCAAGGGAAACTGGTTTATTAATAGTAAGAAGGAAGATATTGATTGGCGATTGCTAACGAGGTGATTGATGAGGTAATGCGGGGCCGGCTGTGATAAATTCTCCTGAAACATTTTTTCTGAATCTGTGCTTGCATTATTATTTCATTCAGCTTATTTGGCTACTGTAAAACATGATGCAACCCAATCATTAGAAATTGAATCTGTCAGAATTACCAAGGGTTCACACAAAATAAGTCTGCTTTTAGCTGTTATGAGCTTCCAGAAGAGATCAGATGTGCTGAAACATTAGCCACGTTTACATCCAGACTCAAAGCTCAAACTGTAGCGTTAATCGTCATTCATTTTAGTTCAAATATGCTTTGATAATTTGAGCAGATTTTGGTTCTTTTTGCAAAATAATGGAACATTAGGTCATGAATATTGTCTAAAAACCATGGCAATATATTGCTAAAAATGTGTACGAAGCGTTTTTTGCACGTTAAGAAATAAAACCAATGTCAATCACATGTACACTGCCTCCAGAACTATTGTGCGTCTTAAAGTTATTAGGTTCTATTTTTGCATCCATAGCAAAGTGTTTTGGTGCGTGCAAGATTTAGATGAGTACGAAAAACATTTCATGGAACCATTTTGTAGTAATAATTAAGGTCACCTGATGTTGAAATGAAGGGATGACGGAGTTGATGTTGTATTTTTCAGAGGGAAGAGGAGTCAGCGAGGAGCAGAAGCGGGACGAGTGGACGGTCATGAACTCCGCTTCTTTACCCCGGTGCGGCGCTCGGTTCGGATCGAGAGAAGCTCTCAGCGCTATCCCTGCGCTCTGCAGGAACACGAACCCTGCGTGACCTCTCTCTGTGAGCTAGCAGGTCAGGAAGAGGTCAAAGGTCAGAGCTCTCCTGTGTATGTGTACCGTGAGAACGAAGCGCTGACTGACCGTGTTCATGTTACACTCGTTTATCCAGATGAGGAGGAAACATGATGTTTATCCACTATTCCTCTGTAGAATATCAGGAATAGATATGATCCCTGTTTGGTCAGATATTAGCTGACTGCTTCATATTTTCATTGCTTTGCAGCTCTGCTGAATGTACGGATAAGATGCTGGTTATGTCTTGACATGTCTAACTTATCTCTATAACTTCAGTTATTATTCATGGATTAGACTCGATCTCTGCTGAATATTATTAAAGCTTTTGTGAGTCTGTGTTGCACTGAAAGCAGAGAGAGTTCTGATTAAACACTCATTTTAGAAATCTTAACATGTCCTGAGCTTTATTTTTGCATCATTTCCCATGCATCTTTATTGTTTATGACATTTTGAAATGTTGAGTTCAGTGAGCGGTTCTTATTAAACGTGTGTTTTGGGAATGGGAGGGATGAATGTTTCTGTGAGAACACTTGTATTTAGTCACAATCTAACATGTGTTTAAAATTGAACTGGAAAAAAGTTCAGATGCATTATTCAAACGCTTGGCTAAAAAGATGTGTCTTTAATCTAGATTTAAACAGATAGAGTGTGTCTGAACCCCGAACTTTGTTATCCTTGGTACTACCAACAGTCCAGAGTTTTGAGATCTTAGGGATCGTGATGGATTGTAGCGTGTTAGAAGACTAG
>JAUMHP010000046.1:82088-94299 GCA_032361065.1 Enteromius trimaculatus
TACAGTCTGTACAGTAGAAACACCATTACACCTATGAAGAGACCCCAGAACACATGGAGACACTACAGGAGTGTGTGAGTGTGTGTGTGTGTGAGAATCACATCCATTGCTGATTAATGTACTTTTACAATGTTATCTATTAATTCAAATTTAATATTAGGCCAGATTAAATTTTTTTATAAATCAAGGAATCATGATTTGGATTAGAAATACTACAAAACATTAGAATTAAACACTTTAACAGTATGCCAATGACAAAAGTGAAGAGAAAAACGGATCATGTGAAGGCCCATAAAAATATGACTAAGTGTCAGTTTTTCAAACAGAATGCAGCTTTTTTCATGGAAAGAGTTAACTTGAGCTGTGCTGGTTCATGCACGAGACACAAACGCACCAGTCAGACGTGTCCATATTTACACAGAAAACAATGCTATCGAATAAAAAGCTCTGTGTCTGATGTTTCATCCTGATGACACTGGTTGTTTTAACAGGACACTAATACTGAATAATAGTCTCCTGGCGTTATTTCTTCAGTCATTTTGAATTTGAATTACCTTGGATTTTAATAAGCATTTTGTTTTCTTATTCCTGAACATATCGTATATATGAGAGAAGTTTGTACAAGATGTTAGTGCAAAGATATTTGATGAGTGTTTTTTGCCGTATTGCAGAGCTCTTACTGCAGGCACCAGGTTACTTCAAACGCTGTTTTTTAATGATTATTATTATTTTGTAAATTTAATTAAGCATCAGGGGTTTAAGCTCGCAGGAGGCCGAGTACTCTGTGCCTAACAACACCACTTCACCATGATAAAATCACAGTAACTGCCTCTTGTGACTTTAATATCACATGACTGCATTACGTTCTTCTGAGAATGGTTTTCATGCCACCAACGCTGCCACATACCTTGATGTGTTCCTTCGCCCTCATAAGGAGGCTGAGGGTTGTGTGCCGGTTTGAGTCTGGTCCTAAGGGCACGAGGGATTTTAAGCGCTCCAAACACAGCCGTAAATGTGCCCTCCTGAGTAAGAGATGAGAGGAAGGGAGAGTGAGTCAGAAAAGCAACGCAACACTTCCTATAAGCAGCAGCAATCATAAAAACAAGAACGGAGCTATGATCTGTGAAGTGAACACATTTCAATCGTTCCTCATGTAAAGCTGTAGTGCGAGTATAGTGCATGAGTCACACGGAGGAGTTTGATTATACTTTTATGGTGCTTGTGTGTCATTCTTGAAGGTTTTAGAGCTCTTGATAATTGCAGAGGGAAAAACAAACACAAACAAGCTACAGAGAAAGTCATAAAATTACTTGTTACTAAATGTTTATTTTTAATAATACAAAATGCCTAACATGCCAACTGATCTTCAAGCATCCTTCGTATTGCAGCTCTTAATGTGTGTGTGTGTGTTTAATTAGTTTAATGACTTGGGTATGACAGATGAATTACAATTTGAAGGTAGTTTATGAGAACACTGTCAATGTCCACATAATTCAAAAGGCTTAAAAAACAAACTAAATGTAAGTGTGTGTATGAAAGTGTGTGCTCCTGGTGTTTATCACCTCATGGGGACCAAAAGTCTCCACAAAGATAGGAATAGCAGTAAATGTTGAGCTTGTGGGACATTAGTTAGGTCTCCATGAGGATACAAGCTTATAAATGACACAGAATGAAGTGTTTGAGAATGTAGAAGTGTGTAGTGTTTCCTGTAAGGGGTAGGTTTAGGTGTGTGTGAGAGTGTGTGTCAAACTGAGAATGTTGGACCATACATACACTTTAAGGCCAATATTAGGGAGTTTTTTTTCAACCACTTAACTTCTAGTTAAGTCTGTGTGTGTGTGTGTGTTTAGATGGAAAAAAGCCATGTCTGGCACCGCTCAGATTGATTTTGCCCAAATTTGTCTTAAAGTATGTTTGAGGTTAAAATAAAACCCACGACTATAGAAAAACGATCCTCATTCCTTCACATCTAATGGTGCGAATCGAACAATTAAACATGCTATTCAAATGTGGATCATTAATTTGATCCCCCGAACGCTCCGTCTCAGATGACCTGTTACACAAGCTGCCGGAAGCTGCAGACGGCTCAGCGCTGCTGTGTGTTCGTACGGAGGCGTGGGTCACAACCCAACTACTCTACAGCTGTGTTTGAACGAAGCACGCTCTGCGAGGGGGCAGCTCTTCACAAGACACCATAGTTAAGAGTGTATTACATTCAATATAGACAATATAACAGGAGGGAATAAAACGAAAGTCATCTTGCCATATGCAAATGTTGAGCTGGTCATGCAAACTAAGAGATTATAAACACAGAACTGCCGTGAAAACACTAAAATACTATTCTGACCTTGTAGAAAGATGATTCATAACTTAAAACAACAACAACTAAACACTAAAACACACATATTATATATTTATATATACACACACACACACACACACACTCATGTGTTGTGGGGTCTCTTCATAGGTGTAATGGTGTTTCTACTGTACAGACTGTATGTGGTATTGTCCTACACTGACCCTACACCTAAACCTACCCCTTACAGGAAACACTACACACTTTAACATTCTCAAATAAACACCGTTTAGTATGTTTTTAAGTCTTTTGAATTACAGGGACATTGAAAATGTCCTCATAAAACACCTACATATTGTAATACCTATGCTATACCCATGTCATTATACACATTTGTCCTCATAAACCACATAAACCCACACACACACACACAAGGAAAGGCACAGTTGCGTTTTCTCAAATAAAAGCCTGCTGACAGTAATGATACCTTCAGAACACAGTGAATGCAGCAGTAATATGGGATCATGCTCTATTGTGTTCTCGAGTGTTGCTGCTGCAGTTCAAGGCTAAATCATTCAAATGAATGTGAATAAAGAGCGCAGTACCTGACGGCTAAAGGAGAGCTTGTGTGTTCACCTGCCTCTCCAGCGACACGCACACACACACACACACACTGCAGAACACACCCAGACAAAGCCTAATGTTTGCAGCACAGCCCGTCTATTTCGTGCAGCTCAAGCTTTACTGCTCTGAAGGTCAGAAAACTATTACATAACTTCAGAATCCGGCACCCAAGTGGTGACATAATAACCTGAGAGGCCTGGTGTTTGTTAAACAAATACATTTACACAACATTTACACACACAGTGCTGCGGTCTCAGAGCGTTTCACTTTCTCATCTGCCTTTCTACAGCTCTGATCCGACGCCAAGATCAAAATGTCTTTTACTAAGCAAGGATGCATTAAATTAAAAACCAAAACCTAGCTGTGAATGTGCTCTCGCTCAGGCCACCAGAGAACAGGATGAGTTTGTTTCCTCATCGGATCTGGAGAAATGTCTCAGCAATGGATGTGAATGGGTGCCGTCAGAATGAGAGTTCAAACAGCTGATAAAAACATCACAATAATCCACAGCACTAATGAGTTAATGACTTCAGTAAGAAAACCATTCCATCATTCATAAGTGATTTCACTTTAAATTGTTGCTTCAGGTCAAAATACCATCTTATGATCCATAATAATAGTCAAAATCAAGTCAAAATTCATTTATTTAGAACTGTGCATATCTCTCTCCGGATGAAACTGTCCTCAGATTGGACATCGATTGTTGAATCTTACAAACACACATCCTTCTCCAGATTAACTGATGGATGTTTTATCAGCTGCTTGGACTCTCATTCTGACGGCACCCATTCACATCCATTGCTGAGACACTGATGCAGAGACACAGAGAAACAAACTCAACACATTTCAGCAATTATTTGACCATCTTTTCCATTTCTTTAAAGAATATTTACATCATTACAGGAATAACATTTTTAATGTTAACATTTTTATGTTTAAGAATTATATTTCAAAATATACCAAAATAGAAGACTTGTGATCATGTATTAACATTCTATTTGTGCTCCATTTTTTATTTAATAGATGCAGCCTTGCTGAGCAAAGAGACTTCTTTTAAAAACATCTAAACCATCCTTTGTGTTTAGGGTCAGTATGGTTATTCCAGAACATGCCACGCGTCTCTACAAATACAGACCACCCCAGTTCTTCAGGACGGTGTGCATCTGCTCTACCGTGATCCTTTAAACAGGTCAGCCTCGCTTAATTCGGACCATAAGACTTTCAGCATAAATCAGTCCTCTGCCGGCCTTTGACCTCTGACCTCTGAGTAATTGTCTTAGCCCCGGCGGAGAACTGTACACAGCGAGGCGTGAGCGGAGCTCAGGTTTCACGTCTCAAGACAAACAGGGTCCATCTGAGAACAAACACACGGCCTCGAATAGCAGACAAACACGACCTGCGCTTCTGTTTGAGACTGCTGCTGACAGTTCACAGTGTGTGTGTGTGTGTGTGTGTGTGTGCGTTCTCTCTCTGACAGCCATAAAAACAGCCTTTCGCTGCTGTGTGTGACGTGTGACCCATAACTGAAGACACATGCCGTGTGATCCTGAGGTCACTGGGAGAAGTGTACAGGTGTGATGCAGGTGTGTGATATTTCATATGACAGCCCTTCGCCCCAAAAGATGGGTTTCTGAGTGTCCTCTAAGATGAGACTTCAACAGCAGCTGCTTGATGCCACAGTGCTAAACTATGAGACGTGTGCAAACAAAATAAAATAAAACACATAATAATAGAAAATAAAATAAAACCCTACCAAATGAAAAAGAAAATGTGGGAATAAATAATAATAAATTAATTAATTAAAACCTTACCAAATGAAAAAGAAAACGTGGGAATAAAATAAATAATAATAATAAAATAATAAAATAAAAAAAAATAAATAAATAAAATAGAAACTTACCAAATGAAAAAGAAAATGTGGGAATAAATAAACAAAAAAAAAAAAAATAATAATACAAAAATAAAATAAAACCTTACCAAATGAAAAAGAAAATGTGGGAATAAATAATAATAATAATAATAATAATAATAACAATAACAATACATAAATAAAATAAAACCTTACCAAAAGGAAAATAAATTGTGGGAATAAATAAATAATAGTAAAAGAAACCCTTAACAAATGAAAAAGAAAATAAATAAATAATAAATAAATAAATAAATAAATAAAATAAAACCTTACCAAATGAAAAAGAAAATGTGGGAATAAAAAAATAAATAATAAAAAATAAAAAATAAAAAATAAATAAATAAATAAATAAAAATAAAATAAAACCTTACCAAATGAAAAGGAAAAAGTCTGGTGCACACAAAACCACTCTACTAATTAGAAACATTTTCACATAATTAATTTACACATTAAAAATAAATTTAATTATATATGTAATAATAATAATAATATTAATAAATCCTTGACAAATAAAAAAAGAAGACATAGGAATTAAATAAAATAAAAAAAGAGGAAAAAAACCCTACCAAGTAAACGGGATTGGTAAAGGGTACTTGCTAGGCCACTGCGGCCTTGTTAGATATATTTTTGAGCTTCAAGATGTTGACGAGCACATGAATCATTACACAGCTGTGCTGGTCTCACATCAGACACGCTGCATCACAAACACACTCCCACTCGAGCTGCTTTATGAATATCAGCCCTGGACTCCATTTTGAAACAAAAGGCAGAGACACGAGGAAGCCTTGCTTTCTTTGCCTGGATCAGATGAAACAATCATCAGATCAGCGGAGCTTCTCACGAGTCTCACACAGACTTCAGGAGTCTGGACAGCCTGGTTTTGCTCAAGGCCGAGTCTGACAGCATGCATTATTGAAGGCCTTTGGCTGAGCTCGGTCTGCTTGAGCGCCGGTGACGGAGATAATACGCCTGCTTCGTTAGCCACATCTCTCACATTCAAAACTTAAAGAGGTTTATCTCCAGGTCACAGATAAACTGACCTTACCACTCATCTCTGAGCTTTATCTGACCGCTAATGGACTCCAGAAGTACTGAGACGAGGCACTCGCTCACATTCCCTGCTTATGTAGCTTTTAATTACAGAATTTAATCAGTGAGGATGTAATGAGGTATAATCCTGCAGGCGCACAGATCAGAAGGTTATATGCACATACCTGTTCTTCTCCATCTCGTTGTGCGTCGATCTGCAGAGACAGAGAGACAGAGATGTTAGGAATCGCTTCTTTTTATACAATCATGCATTTAGCAGACATAGCAATAATAGCTGACCCAAAAACGTTATATGATACTCGTTCACCCTTCCGTCATTCCAGGCGCTTTTATACAAAGAGCATATTTATTTTAGATTTTATTTATGGAGCACAATACAAGATGCTTTGAACATAAACAGTTTTGGATCCCAATAGCTATGTTTCCATTTACATGCATTTTGGGATAATATATAAAAAAATAAATGAAATAAAAAAACAACAACACAGGATTGAATGTGCATAAATCTGAAAAATACTCATTTAAAAAACGAATGGGGTCAAACAATTATTCACGTACAAAATAACAGTTTTATATTCTTTGCATTATTTATTTGTGTGTACTGTGTATATTTATCATGTATATATAAATACATACACATGCATGCATACATGCAAAAAAAAATTATATATATATATACACATGAAAATATATACCGTATGAGTGTGTATTTGTATATACATAAATACAAACAAACACATATTTATTATGCAAACAAAAACTTGTTTTAGATTGTTTGACAACACTACTAAAAATAATAATATTTTACAAGTGATTATTAAGTATTTCAATAACAAATAAAGTTTTTAAGAATATAATTTATTTCAATATTATTTAGTTTTCAAAAATAAATATTTTGCAAATGAATTCACGATTTGTTAACGACATTTAAAAAAAAAGCCAAATCAGAAGCCAATGAATAAATCTTGGAGAAGCAGCATGTGTCACGATACACAACAATAAAACAAAATATGGGCCAAAATTTATTTTAAGTTTTTAAAAACATCAAAAATCATTCGGATATTAAGTAAAGATCATGCTTCATGAAGATATTTAGTACATTTCCAACCGTAATTCTATCTAAACTTATTTTATCATTAGTAATAAATGCTAAGAACTTCCGAACAACGTTTACAGGGGTTTTGCTCCCTCAGACTCCCAATAATCCTAACACACCACACATCAACAGAAAGATTATTTATTCAGCTCTCAGATATAAATCTAAATTAATCTTTTCAGGACTCTTGGCATTGAAATGTTTCAAGCCCTGCAGTAATCATCACAACCTCCTTCCTCTTAGTTCTGACTGTCCTGTGCTCACGGCTGATCTGAATGTTCAGTACAAAGGTGAACTGCTGTGTGTGTGTGTGTGTGTGTGAAGGCTGTGAGGAACAGACTCTAAAGCGGCGGAGGGGGTTTGCAGGAGCTGCCAAAATGCTAATTGCTGATTGCTGTCCCTGTCCTGTCCTCTCTCTCTCGCTACATTCACAAAACACATAGAGGCCCGCTTAGCAACAGTAACCAGAAACACAAGCCGTCGGTGGGGGGTAGAGAACGAAAGATCGCTTCAGTGAAAGAGAAGGGCAGGGAAAAAAAGACGAGAGAAAACAAGATCTCAACAGAAAAAGAGTCCAGCGTCTTTAAGCTTGTGCTGAAAAAAAATCATATTCAGGCACATTAATGCTACCAAAAATCAACGGGAGGATGTTTTATCTTGAAAATGTGAATGTCGACTTGAATTGTGATTGTTTGCATTTTATGATTTGCTGAATATTAATTAAACCTGCTAAAATGAGTGCAAAATCAAACACTAACTAGCTTTACTTGCACAAGCGATGCACTGTCGTGAACATGCTGTCAAACAACAATACCGGGGAAGATTATTTTTATTGTAATTTATCCAATATTTTATTTTTATTTATTTATCTTTTTAAAAACATAGGTTTTATATTATATTATATATAACATTTTATAATTTTATTTATTTGATATTAATAACATTGGTCTTTTGTTTTATAATATAATACAATAAGTATTTGATCAGCCTGTGATTTTGCAGGTTCTCTTACTCAGAAATCATGGAGGGGTCTACAGTTTTCCCCTGTGAGAGACAGGATCTAGAAAGAACAATATGGAAATCACATTGTATGAATTTTTAACAGTTTATTTGGGAATTACTGTGTCTAATAAGTATTTGATCACTTATCAGCCAGGTTTCTGACCCTCAAAGACCTGTTATTTAGCTTTTAAATAGTCCAGCTACACTCTGCTCATGACTCTACATCAGTAACTAACACCTGTTTGAGGTCATTAGCTGTCATAAACACACCTGTGCACCACACAATCAGCCAAAGTCTAAGTAGCAACACGAACAAAACTAAAGAGCTGTCAGAAGACACAAGAGACTAAATTGTAGACCTTCACAAAGCTGGAAAAGGCTACGGGCCAATTGCCAAGCAGCTTGGTGAAAAAAGATCAACTGTTGGAGCAATTGTCAGAAAATGGAAGACTGTCAGTGTCCCTCGGACTGCGGCCCACGGAAGATCTCTCCTCGTGGGGTATCAGCGATGCTAGGAAGGGTGAAGAATCAGCCCAGAACTACACGAGAGGAGCTGCTCAATGCCGTGAAGAGAGCTGGGACCATCGTTTCCAACGCTATTATCAGTAATACACTAAGAAGTGATGGTTTCAAATCTTCCCCTGCTTCAGTCAGCCAATGTCCAGACCGTCTGAAGCGTGCCAGGGACCGTCTGGATGATCCAGAGGAGTTACGAGAGAAAGTCCTGTGGTCAGATGAGACCTAAGTAGAACTTCTTTGTCTTAACTCCATTCGCTGTGTTTGGAAGAAGAAGAATGAAGAGTATCATCCCAATAACACCATCCCTACAGTGAAGCATCAGCTCTGGGGGTGTTGTGGCTTTATGTATTGTGACATATTGGGCAAAAACCTCCTTCCCTCAGCCAGAGCATTAAAGATGGGTCGTGACTGGGTCTTCCAACATGAGAAAACCCAGAAGTGGCTCCATAAGAAGCATATCAAGGCTCCAAATATTTTTACCCAATATTACATTTTTTTTGACTCAAGTGATCTTTGACACAGTAATTCCCAAATGAACTGTTAAAAATTCATACAATGTGATTTCTGACTAGTTCTTTCTAGATCCTGTCTCTCACAGGGGAACTGCACCTGTGCTGAAAATTGTAGACCCCTCCATGATTTGTAAGTAAGAGAAATTGCAAAATCATAGGCTGATACTTATTGACCTCACTGCATATATTATATATATATATAAATATATATATATCACACTTGCAAATAACATTATGATGAAACAGTAAAAACCAGGACGTGTTAAGGCAGTATATCTTTATGGCACACTTGTCTAATCAAATCAGTGAACTGAAACTCAATATAAGGTATATTTGCATAACTGAACACACGCACTGCCCCAAACTCTGAAAGCGTGTCTTCTTCCTCACTATCTATCCTTCAAACTGACCTCAGGACTCCGTCTGCTGTGAACCTCGCTCTAAAAATACCTCTGATGTCTGAAGATATCTTCTCAGCCCTTCAACCGCTCCTTCAGGAACACAAGAAACGTCAAACGCCTCATCATAGCTAACGTTTATGGCCGCGGGTTTCATTTAACAGAGCTGTGAAGAATTGTGTCACATCGTTTTCATAGGTTTACACATTCTTAGGAAAGACATATTTTAAAATGTTTTATTGGCTGGAAATGTACTGAACTCTTAACCCACACTAATTAGGGCATCTATAGCCGGGTTATCACTGTTAGCAAACATTACAACTTTTTGTTTGCCGAAAATAAATAAAAATCAAATATGAATACCAGAAGAAGCTAAACTAAAATTAATACAAATCCTAAACTTACCAACTGGAAATAGAAACAGATACTAAATCTGTAATCATGATTAATTGCATCACAACAAATAAAAGGTTTAGTTTCCATAATATATGTGTGCATAACCTTGCTATTTAGCCGGGGTTATTATTGTTAGCTAATATTAAAACTTAAACTAAAAAAAATAGAACATACTTCTACAAAATAAAATAAAATAAAATAAAAATAACCAACCTTTGCAACTAAATTAAATAAACACTAAAATTACCAAATGGAAATAAAAATCAAAAATAAATCAAATAAACAAAATTATTAATTAAATAAAAGTTTTGTGTTTGTGCGTAGAGATTATTATGCATTTATAAATACACACACATTTTGGATGTGATTATTCCTGATTAATTGTATGACAGCAATAACAAAATCATATAGGAAAAATGCTTAAACTACATAAAAAAGGCAGTAATAAAGCATGAATTTCCTGCATCATCAGCATCACAAGATCCTTCAGAAATCATTATAATGCACAGACTTGCTGCTGATCAGCGTTGAAATGGCTGCTTATTATTTTTGGGGAAACAGGGATTATATTTTCAAGAATATTTGATCTACAGAAAGGTCAAAAGAACAGTGTTTAAACCAATTTATATAATATGAAATAACCCGTCTCAGGTCTATAACTATATTTTGAGAGCGGCTGATGAACTTCTCCTCGGTTCAGCTGATCGTCTCTCTTTGGGAGTGAACGAACACTATCTGAGTGTAGACCACCTGTTCCCACACATAAAGATCAGAGCCGCGTCCTGGCTTCAGCTGACGGCTCACGGAGTAACACACCGCTGCTGTGACTACTCACATGCAACACAAATATTAGAAAACAAGGTAACACTTTATATTAAGTGCTGTGGAATTGTTAATCATGATTAATCACATCCAAAATAAACGTTTTGTGTATTATTGTGTATATTTATAGGCATGCATATTTATTTATTAACTTTTTAATGCTATTTTCATGCATGCATGTATTTTTTAAATGTTTATATGCCTAAATGTATATTACAAACAAATTCATTTAATATATAAACATATATATTCTACATATATAATCTAAAAAGTGGTTTTGCATTACATCTTTATAATCTAAAAAGTGTTTTTTGACAGTAATCCGTGTTGAGTTAACCCTGCCTGCTTTAAATGACATGATCAGAAACGGTCAGAAAAGTGATCTGTAACATTAAAGCAACTGAAAGAGTTACGCTACTCGTTACATTTGAAACAGAGTAACGTTTCCATTGCAACCTTCCCAACACACACCGTTAGTAGTGCACAGAGAATACAAGAAGGGCTTAAAATACGCCGAGGTGTACATTAGCCCACATACGCTCAGGATATACGCGAGAGTGGGAGGAGCCCTGTCACATATATTTATATATAAATAATGGGGGTGTTGGAGCTGCGCTGGTTGCTTGGATGAAGAAGAAGAAGAAGAGAGGGGGAGGAGAAGAAGACACTGCTCTCACACATCCACCATCATCCTCCCCCTCCATCCGTCACAAAACCGATAGATAGATATCCATAAACACACACTGGAACGCATGCATTAACGCTCATCGGAGGCACGACTCTGCATCGCTTTATTCTCCAAGCATCGCGAAGGGACAGGTCTGAAAGATGCCTGGGGTTCATACAGCGCTGAAACACAGAAACGCTTCATGCATGATGCATTAACACCAGCGCTGGATGTAGGTTACTTGTATATTCTAAGGCGGTGTGTGATTCTCATGTATTCGCTTCCATCTTTTTAAGGCATGCTTGAGTTCAAGATACTAACCCAGTTCCATTCCACTAACTGCTATTCTTAGATGATGTGTAAACATGCAAAAAAACATCACACATCTCGTCCTATCCATAGTAGAAGTTAGTGATTAATACAGACTGCAAAAACAATGGAGGAGCATAAATAACCATATACTCCTTAAACAGCTGAGCAGAAGACTCACAGCACATAAGAGGAATAGTTACATGTAAGTAACACTAAACCAAACCATATTTTATATACACTAGAGTTTTATTATTGTAATTTTGCTAAGAATACTTTCATTGAGCAAGGATGCATTAAACTGATTAAAATGCTTTATTTTAAATAGTGCTGTCAAACGATTAATCACAAAAAAAGATTTTGTTTATTTAACGGTTTACGATTTATTTTTTATTATTTATAAATAAATACACAAACATGCATATATATATTTTATATACATATTTAATATTGTTATGTTTATATATTAAATATTTATGATATAAATTAATAGAAATTATATTAATATAAATATAGTTAGATATTTTAATAGCATACACATAATAAATATTATGTACACCTTATGTAAACAAAATCTCATATTTTCGATGTGATTAATCATGATTAAT
>JAUMHP010000046.1:97587-113137 GCA_032361065.1 Enteromius trimaculatus
CCACACAACTCCTGATCCAGGCCCTGGTCATCTCCAGGCTGGACTACTGTAACGCTCTTCTAGCCGGTCTTCCCTCGTGCACAATCAAACCTCTACAAATGATCCAGAACGCAGCGGCACGACTGGTCTTCAACGAGCCCAAAAGGGCCCATGTCACTCCTCTCTTCATCTCCCTGCACTGGCTCCCAATGGCAGCTCGCATCAAATTCAAGACACTGATGCTCGCATATGGAACAATCTCCAGCTCCTCTCCTGCTTCCCTCCACTCACTGCTTCCTCTCTACTCTCCCTCCAGGACTCTTTAAATCTCTTTCCAGAACATTCTCTCACACCGTTCCTGGCTGGTGGAGTGATCTTCCCATCACTATCTGAAATACATATAGTAATGGCCTTTGAAATCCTTTATTGTTGGCCTCTAAATATTTCACAATATCACTTTTCCCATACATTTTTGTGATCCAAAGCCCAGAAACGAGTGAGTGTTCTCAAGCTGAAGTACAGTCTGAAAAAGGTTTAAGTTAAATGTCTGAAGTAAAGTCTGTGGTTAACAACGCAAACAAGCAGAACTGATGTTAATCAGCTAACACAAACTCTACTGACAACACAGATACAATCACCAGCAAACTACAGCAGGCCTTAGGAAATCACTGAGCATGATTTATTCAAACACTCTCCTCTCATAAATGTTGCATCTAAAAGGGAAACTACAACAAATGCATAAGCAATAAAATCAGCTGCAAAAACAACTACTCAAGCCTTCTCACCGATCCTCTTCCACCATGACGTGATGTGTTCATACGATGCGTTCTATTTCTTCTCAGCAATTAAATAATTCAACACATTCTTGACATAATAAACTGGTTGACTAGTAATTAAATACTGCTAAATTCAGAAAAAACTGTGGTTTTGATTATTGGAGCAAAAATATTCACATGTAACAACTGCCTAATACTGTAGGGAAAAACAGACACAGTGACAGAATCTCCACCTGAGATCTGATGGACCTTTGCTGGTTTCTCCTTGACTTCCTTCCTGTCATCATCCCGTCTGTCTTTCTGCCGTCCTGGAGACAGCGAGGAGGAGCGATGGCGGCGTGGAGACCTGCAGGAACAACACAAGCACACATCTGAAGGAGGGGTCATCAAATCCTAAACAGACATGTCTTTTTGCTGCCGGGTAATCATTTGGTCTCGCACATTATTTGGATTGGGATTTACACATCAAGCTGAATAATTAGCCTTTCAGAGTGCTCCAGAGACACAGAGAGATAAATAAAAGCAGAACAAGAGTTTCTTCGTCTGTCATCTCATTGTGTGTGCCAAATATATTTATTTGCATAAATTAATTGTATAATAATTGCATGATTTCCCAAACTAAACTGATTAGGGTAATTTATGTGTTAAAATATGTTTCAGTAATCGTAGAAGATGAAAAATCCAAGTCTACTGATTAACCAGTGAAATAATTCCTGATCAGCTGACCTGGATCTGCGTCTGTGAGGTGATCGAGAGCGGGATCTTCGCCTGTCTCTGTCACGGGATCGGGATCTCTCACGCTCCCTGCGCCTCCTCTCACGATCCCGTGAGCTCGAGCGCGAGCGCCGTCTCTCTGCGATCACAAACCCCAAGTCATTACAAGAACATCATCAATATATGACTCAAGAGCACAAAACCAGTCATAAGGGTCATTATTTGAAGCTGGAATTTATGCATCATCTGAATAAATCATCTCTCCGCTGATGTCTGGTTTATTAGGAGCGGACTATATCTGTCTGAGATATTAGAAAATCTGGAATCTGAGAGAGCAAAATAATCTAAATATTGAGAAAATCATCTTTAAATTTGTTCAAATGAAGTTCTTAGCAATGCATATTACTCATCAAACATCAAGTTTTGATATATTTAAGGTAGGAAATTAACATGATCTTTACTTAATACCCTAATGATTTTTGTCAAAAGAAAAATGGATAAGTTTAACACTATTGGCTATTGCTACAAATATACCTGTGCAGCTGATATGTTTACGTGTATAACAAATTAGTTTCCATACGAGCCTAATGCTTTGCTTTTTTCTTTATTTTAATGTTACAATCTAATGAATTTTGTGTGACTAATAATAATCAATTTACCATGATAACCCATTTATTTTAATGTGATCCATACCTTTGGTATTGCATTTACTTTAACATTAATTGTTTTATAATCTATGGACTGTAACGTGATCAATAATGATTATGTTTAGGTCGAAAATAATGTTATGAATGATGCATTGGTTTAGTAATGCGTTTGAGATTGTTTACTTGTTTAGTGTGATCAATAACGTGTTGAATAATGTATATATATATAATTTTTAAATCAAAGTTGATGTTATAATGTGTTGGTGTGTTGTTTGTAATAATGAATAAATGTATATGGCAGTATACGCCAGTTTAATACTTCAATTAGAAATTTTTTTATCGCACTATACTCGACTGTAAAACATTTCAAGTCTCAGAAAGAGTGTTAAGAATAAGATAATTTAGTTGTTTGTGATGAATGTGCGCCAGCTGCGATAGTAAGATCCACGCGTTAATCTTCATATAATTAAGAATAATAAATGAATTCAAACCTCGTCGTGGCGGTGTTCGGCTCCTGCTTCTCCCCATGATTAGATCACTATGAACTAGACGCTTTTCTTTCAAACAGCGCGTTTACAAACAACTAGTTAACTAGAAATTTCCAGACAAACGTCCGATGATCGCCATCAACTGTGCGACATGCAAACGAATCCGGAACAACAAAGACATCAAGCGTTCCGCGATACATAGTTCCTACCCGACCAAACATTACGTTCCGCTCACTCGATATAGTTTCCAACTTTTTTTTTTTTTTTTGCTTAGATCTAGCAACTAATATTTTTTTTAATTTATTTGGCAACTTTCGATAAGTGACTCAATAAAAGATAGGCATACACATTTGTTTTAAAAAGACGAAACCGAAGATGACAGGATATCATGTGAATTATGTTAGCTGCTATTTGCAGCTTAAATTGTAAAATGCGTAGGGTAAGTATTGAATAATTCAATGTATTAAAATAGTAATTTATATTTTAATATATTGTGTATTTATATTATTTTAACGACAAATATAAATGAATATATATATGAGAGATTCAATGCCGTGACACAATTGTGCGTCATAATGACGTCATCGCGCAATGCCGTGAAAACACCGTTCAGCAACTTTTAGCAACAAATCAACCTTTCTTTAGCAACTTCCCCTGTATATTAATTGGCAAAAAAATATGTAATTAATTACATATCAGTGAGGTCATCTTTTATTATCCATCAGTAGTATTGTTTAGAAATCCAGCTCAAAGACACAGACTACAGCAGACTACCTTTACATGGATGTGGTTTTTAATGAATGGTACATCCAATCCTAGCGTTTTACATTCTAAAATTGACATGGAATCAAGTTTAAAACCAGCTAACATACACACAAAAGCATTTAAATAACAGTGAATGATCATAAAAATAATTAAGTCTTCAGCACACATACATAAAAAAGAAAATAAATAATAAACAAGATAGGAAGAGAAAAGAAGTCGTGCATTTAAAGTTGGATTTTCTTTGCAGCATCAAGCCATGATCTTGCTTATTTTGGCCTTTTGACGTGTATTATTTGCAAGCCATCGCAATCATGATTTCCAGTGAATGGTACATGTTCAGTTAGTTTATCCCTGCTATTCACAACAAAGTGAGATGGAGATGGGAGAGTTAAAAAAACACAGTTATGCCACATGTAATAATTCTACACACATGATAATGAGCAACAATCAGAATCGATAGACGTGAACAATCAATGCTTACTCAATGCCACATTCTCTGTTTTTTCTTATATGCATGTACTAAGTGCAATTCATTTTAAAGCAAGGGAAGGGTCACATGTTCAGTGTGCATCAGTGAAGCATTGTGAAATTACAGAAAACGTGTTTCAAGTCACATAACCATAATGAAAAAACTGTTATGGCATGTAAAGGTCAGTAAATGGACACACAGTGATTGAGACTGGATGTGAAGGAACTAGTGAAGAACGTGTCTGTAAGAGTTCAAGATTCTGCTTTCTCTTTTTGCTTCTTGCTTTTCTTTAGAAAACAGGGAGCCTTGAACTTCTTTTTTTTCTTGGAAGGAGATTTGGAAGGCGAGCCCTCAGGGGTGTTGCCCGTGGGCTTGTTGGGCAGGGCGGTGGGCGGAGTCGGGGGTGGGACCGAGGGCGTGGTTTCTGAAGTGTCGGTGGTGGATAGGGCCTTCATTTGTTTTTCTAGCTCCTCCTGCTGCTTCCTTTCATCGCCTTTATCATTCTGCACCGCTTCAGTGGTTTTCCCATCTGTACGTGAATCAATTTAAATGAAAACGGAAAAAAAGAAATGGCACAAATAAAGAGAGAAGGAGAAGGCAGTTAAGCATTGGTCGGGACGCGCAGGGTCGGAACAACAGAAGCAGCTCAGTTTTGGCCAACATGCTCATTCAAGTTGTGTGCAATGTCTTCTATATATACTCACTAGTGAGACAAGATCTCAGTAGCAAACGACTGTCCTACAAGTTATAATACAGGGATAGAGAAGCACAGAGGTGTGAAGACAGATGGAGGACACAGTACAGAGCTGAGAATGTCACATGTAAAAACAAAACATGAACACTGAAATGAAAACACACACAGATTTGGATCCAGACATCCCATGTTACTGTACATCATCCCCTTTAAAGGAACAGTTCACCCAAAATGTAAAAAATAAGAACTTGCTTATCCTCATGTCATTAAAGATATATATATTTTTTCAATCAGAGCAGGTTTGGAGACAATGTAGCACTGCATCACTTGCTCTGCAGTGAATGGGTGCCGTCAGAATGAGAGTCGATAAAAACATCACAATAATCCACGAGAAACCTACATCACTGCAGTCCATCGACTTTTAAAGTGAAAATAGGTGTGTTTTTTTACTGTAAAAAATACTTTGCTAGCTTGCCAGCCAAAATATAAAAAAAAATCCTAACTAAAAAAAAATAATTAGAAAACCTTGTGTTTTCAGAAAAAAAAAAAAACGTAGAAAAAAGTAAAAGCAAAATAATCTTATAAAATGCCATAAAAGCATTTTTTGCAGTGTTTGTAACAAATAATTTAGGCGTTTAACTGTAAAACATCAATTTCTTTCAAATTATGATTCCATAATTCCAAAAGTGTATATCCTGTTGTCTCTCACATCAATATCCAGCCACATATTTCCAGATTTCTCTCCACGTTTAGACCAGAACATTTCTTCACTAGTTATTCTGGATTTAATTCAATTTTATTTCAAAACGTCGTAATTTGTTTCAGTTCTGTTAACTGATGGAGTGGAGTGCTGTAGATATGTTTTGGAGTCTTATTCTGACGGCACCCATTCACTGCAGTGAAAGTGATCCAATAATATCACAGAAGAGTCACTTTTGAGTGAACTCCTCGTCTAGTCCCAGTGCATTTACTGATGGCAGATAACAAAACAAACCCCCGGTCAATGTGTTATGTTCTTCAGTAACAGGGGTTGTCAAGCAGAAGTGGATGAAGCGAGGCACAGGTCAGATCAGCGTATGAGACCGCAGCAGTGTTCACATGCACAGGTGTGAGCCTCGCGTCTCACCTGGCGAGGGGGGGTGCTTCGGGGAAGACCCCGTGTCACTGACCACCTCCTCTACACCTTTACACAACGGTTGGGATAGAAGAAGAAGAAGAAGAGAGGAAACAGAAAGAGAGGAGGTGAGGTGTGCAGTGAGTTATCAGTGAGTAAGCGCCGGTGCTGGGGAGTAATGTAGAAAACACTTCATCATGAAGTACAGTAGTTCAGCTGATTTCAAAACTATGTAGCTTTTCTGGTAAAGTTTTTTTATTTTTTATTATTTAAATTTTGCTTCATGGTTTTTTCTTAATTCCATAAGGGTAAGCGCGTGTTTAGTTAGTTTATCCTTGTTATTGTACTAGAAAAAAATACTGTGTCATTCAATTCAAATTCCTTCCGAACCTAAACGTCTGGACAGAAGAGTATCTTTTTCTTACTGTTTAAACGGCTTTACTGTAGTCTATTATATGATTATAGTCTGTATATATTTGGAGTAACGTCCCCAGCAATGGCAGAGACTGTGACGGAGGTTTAGGCTTGTAGTGTAAGGTGGTCAGGTTCAGAAACACAGGAGAAAAATCAGTGCTGATCCGTGAGGAAATGATGTCGGGACACAAAACCTCAAATTAGCAGTTTCTGGAAAGATACTGAAAATCAATTCAACTTTAATTCATGTCTTTTCAAGGCACACTTCCAAGCATTAAATACATTCACAATTCAAATATATATTTTTTCCAAACTTTAATTTTTAGTAGATAATAAAAAAAGTAAAGCTATGTTATTTAGTATCAAAGTGACATCCGCTCAATGTTTGTGTATAAGGCTCGGGGTGTTTATCGAGCTCTCGTCTTTAATCCAGTGAGAGAATCAATAAAACATCAATGCTTAGGCCAGAAATCAATGGCTTACAAAAAGATAAAGTGGGTCTGAACTACTCTAGTGAAGACTCGGTCATCTCGTACCGTCCTGCTTGCGCTGAACCTCCTTGCGGTATTCCTCCAGCTCCTGATCCGTCAGCTCATTGAAGGGGTTCGGAGTCTCCGGCTCCGGGGCCGGTGGAGGCTCCACAGCTTCAGGAGTCTGGAAACAGAACAAACACACTCACAGAATCAATGCATGACCACAAAAACATTTACTAAGGCGACATTTGAAACCAAAGCCAAGGGACAGTTTTGTGAAATAGAGATTTGTGCATCATCTGAGAGCTGAATAAATTCCACTGGTGTATGTTTGTTAGGATCGGACAATATTAGAAAATCAAAATGAAGTTCTTATCAATGCATTTTACTAATCAGAAATGACGTTTGATATATTTACGGTAGGAAATGTTCAAAATCTTTACTTAACATCCTAATGATTTGTGGAATAAAAGAAAAAATTTAATTTTGACTCATCCAGTGTATTTTTGTAGCTGTGCTGCTGATGACTGATAAGTGGAGAAAAAAACAAACCTGACCCACAGAAATAATCTGAAAACAAGAGAAGCATACAAATAAAAGCATTGTTTTACCGGAGGACTGTTGTCTGTGATGACGCTGGCTAACACCTGAGACTGAGGTCCGGCTGTTTTCATGTCCTGACGATTCTGCTCCCGTATCTGAAATACAAACATCATCTTCATCTTCTACGCTGCTCTCAGAACAGGATTCTGTCTGATGTGATGCATGAGAGCTTTACTGTTCTCACAAGCATCCCACTGGAAGCACTTCACTGCATTATCGAACATATTTACCTAATATTTCTAACTCTTGGCATGAATATTTATTGCTGTCATGCATGCTTTTGTTCCAATTTTGACAGCAAATTTGGTATAGAATTGTATCATAATTTAATTCTATCACGACATATGATTGCAATTATTTTATAACAGTCTAGAAAGTGGTAGATCATAAAGTAGTTGTGCAAAATAACTGTATGCATATTCATGCATATCTAAATATAATTTAGTTTCTTGTTTCATTCATTGTTTATGTATATATATTTATTTTGCAAAAAAATCTATTTTGAATAAATGTTGATTCTTCTGAAGAATCATGAAAAACATGCATCATGGTTTTCACAAAAATTTGAAACAGTGATAAACACTGAAGACTGAATTACAACTAAATAATAAAAAATTAAATGTAAAAATATATTAAAGTAGATTTTTTTATGTGTTTAATCAGCAGGGTGCTTTTTATTAAATCCCTGATTTCAGTTTTAACATGAGTAAAATTAGCAGGTAACACCCAAAAGCTTCCCATACCTTATTTCTAGTCTCGAGCACCTCCTGTGGGTTGGTGAACAGAGGGACAAACTGGTTAGGATTCTCTATCTTAATGGACTGTCCACTGCCCTGCGTGATCTCCTCGGCCTTCAGCCACTAAAAGAGAAGAAATCCATACAGAAAGATTCAGCTGCTTGACCAAATGCATGTTAAACATTCCCAGAAGACACTCGGAAGGCTGAGAAAAAGCAGGCAATGTAGGAGCAACATGATAGGGACGTTAGCAGCGGCTCTACAGCCAGTAGAGGGCAGTGCGAGCGCTGCAGTGAGCTTCATGACTATGAAACATCTCCCCTGCATTGCAGAGAAGGAGAAAGGGAGGTGGGTGGAAGATGGCAGAAGACACAGAGAAAGCGAAGTGCTCTCGCTGTACGCTATTACTCCAGCAGCAATACCCCATGATTCACAGCGAGTCTATTTTCTGAACTGCAACACACTCACAGGCCAGTCGTTGAAAAATACATCATACTGAGCAAACTACTGCCGTACATTTTCTGAAGGAAATCTGACCGATGCTTTTGCAAAACACACCACCACAAGGCCAGGTCGTCTGCTGAAAACCTCTTCACCCTCGGGCCATTCGAGATCAGGAGTCATGTGTCTCTGCATCAGTGTCTCAGTAACGGATGTCTTCAGAAAGACACAGCTGATAAAAACATCACAATAATCCACAGCACTCCATCAGTCTCGGAGAAGACAGAAGCTGGAGCAAGTCTAGCATTAAGATGTTTTTAACTCAAATACGACTCTATAATCCATAATAATGCTTAATCTCCTGTTGTCTCTCAGATCAAAATCCAGACACATACATGTTTAGGACCCTTTTCTCTTGTAAACAGTGCATGATCTGTGTAGATTCAGACTTATTATACTATAGAGAACTCTGGAAGCAATAGTTAGAAGTTAAAAACATGGGTCACACAGCTTCTGTATTCACCAGATCTTAACTGATGGAGTGCTGTGGATTATTCTGATGTTTTTATCAGCTGTTTGGATCCTGATTCTGACGGCACCCATTCACATCCATTGCTGAGACACAGATGCAGAGACACATTGCAGAACATTCCAGATGACAGAACTATTTCTTTAAGTACGCACAGAATTTAGTGGTCGATGCTATTAATATCTCATAATTGAAAATGTAATAATCTAAAACCCACTAATTATGAAATAGCCTGCTGTCATAGTCCAAAAGCATCACATCAGCTGCTTCGGATGCTGAAGTTCATCCCTCACCGTAGTGCGGTGTCCAGGGCTGGCCTGGTCCTGGCTGACCTTCTGATAGAGGTTTGGGGTGTTCAGCCACCGGGTCTTCTGCTGCTGTCTCAGGGCGTGAGGATGGAAACGAGGGTGAGGCTGAACTCCGTCCTCGTGAAAGGAGAAGGAGGTGACGGTGGCAGGAACCTCCACCTCTCTCCTGGTTCTGGAGCGCTCCAGCAGCACGGGGAAACGGTAGGCGTAGCCCGTACGGTAACCCTAAACAACATCGTCAGATCTTCAACACAAGTCTAACAGTGATGAAAACAACAAGCTATATATGACTCTGTATATCTGTAGAAATAGACAACAACACACTGCAGGAGACATTTCTCTGTTATGACAAAAATCATTTGGATATTAAGTAAAGATCGTGTTCAATAAAGATATTTAGTAAATTTCCTAATTTAGCAAAAACTTTGGATTTGTTTTATGCATTGCTGAAAAGGTTGATTTGGTCAAGTTTAATAGTGATTTTCACTATATTACACCCTCAGATTCCAGATTCTCTGATAGCTGTATCTCGGCTAGGGTTGAGAATCATTGGGAATTTATCTTTGAATCATTCATTCAAAAGATTCATTCAAAAACACTGATTCCTTCAGTCATGAGTCACTGAATCATTCCATTCATAAATTCCATCAGATTTTGTTTAGTTTTCTCTTTTTTTTCTCCAGAATTCTGACATAAGCCTTCGTTTATACAGAATCATGCAGCACTACTTTTCACACAAACACAGCAGTGAAGTATTTTCACTTTACTCAAGTACATCTAAAAAGAATCTGCACTTCACCAGAGTGTTTTTCTTTAAAAAACATATCATAAATAAACGTTGTTATTTGATATAAATATATTTGATAACTAAATGTTTGACATCAGAACTGGTGAAATTCAAATAATACTCGACTCTATTCTCAGCCAAATATCGTCCGATCCCAACAAACCATACATCAAAGCGTATTTATAGATATAAACCTCAGTATGGACACACTGACCCTCAGGACTGGTTTTGTAGTGTTGTAGACTCACCAGGTTGTCGAGCGTCCTCATCAAAGCTTCAAACTCGTGTTCTCCCAGCCTGCTCTTGTGCATGGGGCCGAAGGTGGTCCCGGCCCAGCCCACGGTGCCGGTGGAGACGGGTCGATGAATGCTCCGGTCCAGAAGGATCAGGTTCTGTTCTCCTCCAGCGCTGCACAGTGCTGCCACCTACAACACCAGCACAGCAGTGCAGCTACTCAAAACAAAAGAGCAATCCACTACAAACTACTAATTAACTAATTAATTAACTTCTTTAAAATTGCATTTGATTACATTACGAATTACGGCTTTTAAATTATAGATGACTTACTTTCACGTTTACTTTTTAAGTTTACAAACCTAAAAAAATACACTACAAAGAGAAATCATAGTTTATCTATTTTTTTTTTTTTTTTACTGAAAAAAACAAACACATAGCCTAATTATTATTTGATAACATACACTCCCAATATCAACAAAAGTTTTTTTTAAACAAAGGCGGCAAAGTAAAATAAAGAAAATGA
The DNA here is from genome assembly GCA_032361065.1 of Enteromius trimaculatus. NCBI lineage: Eukaryota > Metazoa > Chordata > Actinopteri > Cypriniformes > Cyprinidae > Enteromius > Enteromius trimaculatus. The sequence goes on from JAUMHP010000046.1 coordinate 108,286, forward strand.
ATATAAGGTGCGCTTTCTGCATTTTCTTCGATTGAGGGACCCAAACACAACTATTAAAAAAAGTTTCAAACATTCAGTGATTCTCCAGAAGGGAACACAATGCATTAAGAACTTTTGAACTTTGATTAAAGGGGTCATACAAACCCAGTTTTCCACAAGCTAATATGATTATTTAGGGTCTTAATGGAAAGTTTGTAATATAGTTTGTTTTAATATTGCACTTCTGGGAAAAGGGCAATACTAAATGGGAAACAAATTATATTTCGACAAAATAAGTACAATTTGGACATCTTCATCTAATTCAAAAGTTTTCACGCCCCGGCTCTTAATGCATGCTGTTTCCTTCTGGAGCATCAGTGAATGTTTGAACCTTTTTTAATAGTTGTGATTGAGTCCCTCAATAGTCCTCGGTGTGAAAAGATGGATCTCAAAATAATACAGTCACTGCTGGAACGGGTTCAAAAATGCAAAAGATGCTGGTAAACTGAAGAATCTGAAGAAAACGGAGGATTTTTCTCTAAACTATAGTGTCCTCTCTCCTTACTGTGTCCTACTGCCCCACTACTCTACTCTTCCATATCTTGTCCTCATGAAAAAGGCTGTAGTGTTTTATTTATTTATTGTCTACCTGTATTTGACAGGCGGTCTGGATGTGGTAGATTGTGTAAAAGGCCTCCTCCACTGACTCTCCCAGTGCCACGATTCCATGATTCCTCAAAACCAGCACCTGCAGAATAACAGCTGTTAGATTCAGACCCTGCAGGAATACTCACATCATCTTCTGAGGAAACGTAATCTACGATCAGACCTTGCATGTAGGGCCGAGGCTCTTCTGGAGCTCCACTCTGTCCTCTTCGTCCTCCATCGCTCCATTATAGTCATAATAAGCTACATCGCCCACCAGCAAAGCCTCATGGGATAGTGGCAGAAGGCCACATTTCATGGCTGATACCTACATTAATAATGTTAGTTACAGGAGCTGATCAGTGCTAGAATAATAAAAAACTGAATTTAAGATGGAGAGAATAAGTGAACGACAGAAAAAAGTCCTACTTCAATCATTTTTAGACTTTATGATCCGTAAGTGATTTGAGCCAATGCATCTATAATAATAATAATAATTGTAGAAATATTTTTTGTTGCTGATGTTGTGTTTTGTTTTGTGCCATCAGTGGAATATGGAAGCCCATTATTAAGTCAAAATTGCGACTTTATATCACGTAATTGTGAATTATAAAGCTGCAATTCTGAATATTTTTTTTAATTTTCCGTGGCAGAATCGTGCTTCCACAATGAAAGGCTGGACCTCAGAACAGAACAGAATGAGCAACTTATGCTTTTTAAAATCTTGTGACATAAATAAATAAACCAGTAATTTATGTGTTTTACAAACCGCAGGGATACAAAAATAAAATAAAAACAAAACAATCAAAACATAAAAATATAAAAAAAATTAAATAAAAACATTTCCCAAACCTGGTAAATAAATAAATAAATATGGATAGGTAAATTGAAAATAAAGTAATTTATGACATGTAAATATTCAACAACTACAAAAAAACAATAAACTATTGATGAACTTGATATTAATATTGTTAAATATCCAGTAATCTGTGAAGAGAGAGTATGGAGGAGTGTACCGCGGCCGTGGCTGGAGTGTGAAGGTGCAGAAGGCAGCGGATGTCGGGTCGAGCCGAATACACGGCAGAATGAAGAGCAAACGCAGACAGATCCACTCCCAGAGAAGTGCTGCCTTTCTCCACAACCTCCCCGAGAACATTCACCTTCACCTGGAGACAGCATACCTTCTCTTCATCCTACTGCAACATGTACTACTACTTCATCATCCACACAGGTATTTGAGCAAACAAACAATTCAATCATTCCAATATTCCTTTGTATTTAAATATCCCTAGTAAAAAAAAAGTTTAGCAGACTTTACAGACATTAGTTTAGTTTACTAGAAGTCCAGCTGCATGGCATTCATTAAGTACATAAACATGAAAATGCATTTATAGTATACTGAGCATGAAATAAATCCAATTCAAATACATTTAAGTATTTATTTCTTTTTCTCTCGGGTTAAAACAGTAAAAAATACAGTAATGGCCAGAATGATCAAAACACTGGTATTTTTCATCAGATCTCTGTGAAGCAAACAAAAATCACTGGATTATTACATTTAATATCAAAACGGAAACCTAAACTGATATTTTCTAGTGTTGTAATTATTTTGGCCACTTCTGTATAAAAATGAAATTGCTAAATTTGTGTGTTTCACACCGTGTGCAGTTTCTACACATGCGTGGAGACAAGAGATATTTTCATGAGCAACAATTTCTGGTGGCATATTTTGTAACAATGCACAAAATATGTCCGGAACACGCTGAATACTTCAGTTTTATCAGCACATAATGCACACAGTCTCAGTCCGGTGACCTTCACCTGGTGAGGAGGAAGCGGTCTGGTCTGTGTGTGTTTTAGAGTCTCACCAGATTGGAGGCGGTCACCTCTCCGTAGGACAAACCGTCCGGCAGCACCAGGAAATGTTCCTGTTCTTTACTAACACGCATCTGCAGAGAGAAAGAGACGCATTCGTCTCAAACAGCTCACAGTACCTCACATCTCATATCTGACCCTGGAGCACAAAACTAGGAATGAAGTTGAGATTTATACATCATAGAATAAATCATCTCTGCACTGATGTCTGGTTTGTTAGGAGAGGACAATATTTGTCTGAGATAGAAAAAAAAGTGAAAATCTGGAATCTGAGGGAGCCAAAAATCTAAATATGGAGGGAAATCACCTTTAAAAGTGTTCAAATGATGTTACTTTTATGGAAACTAATGCGTTACGTTACTTTTTAAATCTGTGAAAGCACGTAACAGAAGTAAGAAGTGTTTTCTGTGCTGTGATCATGTGTTCAGCGGGAGTCTCTGACCGTCAGGCAGGTGGTGGGCAGCTGTGTCCAGCCGTACAGGTCCAGCAGACGGTGCACACTGGCCAGTTTGCAGCGCATCAGTCTCTCGCCCTTCACCATGGAGCCCGGGTCCCAGCCGTGCAGGTCGTTGATGGGGGTCACCATACTGACGGCTGCAACAAAACCAACACAACACAGCTTCACACAGCTTGAAAATAACACTAAACCTCCTCCGGTGTCTCTGTGGCACAGCAGCAGGCAGAAGAGCACAGCTATATTGTAGTAATAGACATCAGTACATTATACGGGTCACATTTTTGCTAAGAACTTCATTGGAACAACTTTAAAGATGGTTTTCTCAATATTTAGATTTTTTAATAGTTCAACTATAAACAAACATGGCTCTCCTAACAAACCAGACATCAATATTTTTTCAGCTTTCAGATATCAAAAGATTGGCTGCATGCTCCAGAGTCACATATGTTACGTGGAACGATAAAAGAAATGAAAACTCTACTGAAGGTAGAAAATCACTGGTCAGAGAAGAAGGTCATGTACAGCGATCAGGCTTTATCTCTGGAGCTCCTCTGTTTACGTACTGGACTGAGAGACGGGCAGCGAGGCCGGCGAGCCGTGAGCGGCCATGTAGTCTGCGATCTGTCTGAGAGCCCACAGATTAGAGGAGCTTCCTCCTTTACTCATCTGCTCCTGAATCAACACGTCCAGCTCCTCTCGGAAAGACTGAAACACACACAACACAGTCTGTGCTCAGCAAAGCGTTTCATGTTCTCATTACAGAATACAACCGCTAGCATGTTTGCCTCGTTCACATTTCACTGAATTGTGAAATACCCGTCAGAAATCTTTCTAATATACTGATTTACTGCTCATCAAACATTTATTTGTTGTGCTTTGAGTTTTTTTAATGAACAAAGTTTTAGAAAATAGTTTTACCTATTGTGTACAATTCAAAACGTTTTGCTGTTAATTATGATCAAATGACAGCATCCTTGCTAAATAACACTATTCATTTCTTTAAAAAAAAGTTTTAAAGAGTAGAGCGTAAGAAAACTTAAGAAAACAGCAGTGCTTCCAATCTAGAGAAAAGCTTTCTTCTTTCAAAGCCTTGTTTCGAACTCTTCCTCTTCTACATGATCATAGTTTGCATCAAACTGAATTAACTGCAGAAGTCTAATACTGAAGAACAGCATTGATATAATATACAAGAGTCATAAAATGTTGTTTATGTTTAGAAGTAAGTATTAAATGAAGTCAGCTGCCCATATATTGTTGAACGCAGCACTAAACCACATTTAAATAAACAAATGTAACTTTCAACATTTTAATGTAGCTAAAATAAATTACTTACCTTAAAAACTAATTTGTGTTTAACAAATGTAATTTTATATATACTATATACATTTATAATGATCTGCAGTAAGCTCGAGTGTTTGAGGACACGTAGTAATATACAGAACATGTAGTTTAAGCATAAAGTAATGTCAGCTGCCCACATATTGATGAATGCAGCAGAAACACAAAGACAAAGAACACAGCGGAGAACATACGCAGACAGTTCCAGTACAGTCCACAACAGAGAACGTTCACTTCTGTCCTTCATTCAACACGTTCCCTCCGTTCTGACTGACAACAGCAAAAACTCCCTGCGCTATCTGTCTTTCTCCTCCCTCTCTCTCACTCTCTCTCCCTCTTTCTCTCTCTCTCTCTCTCTCTCTCACTCTCTCTCTCTCTCTCTCACTCACTCTCTCTCTCTCTCTCTCTCTCCCTCTCTCTCTCTCTCTCTCCCTCTCTCTCTCTCTCTCTCTCCCTCTCTCTCTCTCTCTCTCTCTCTCCCTCTCTCTCTGTCTCTCTCCCTCTCCCTCTCTCTCTCTCTCTCTCCCTCTCTCTCTCTCTCTCTCTCCCTCTCTCTCT
>JAUMHP010000046.1:133272-155922 GCA_032361065.1 Enteromius trimaculatus
AAAAATATATATATATATAACACAAAAAAAAAAAAAATATATATATATATATATAAAAATGTGTTTATATATATATAAATACAAAACGGCAGTGTTAAATTTTAATCAGTAACACAAATTTTGCGCAAATATTACATATTTTCTTATATAAGAAATGGAAATAAAAATATTAAAATATTTTAATTAATTCTTAATGCCAAAATGAAGTCTTCAATTTGCAAATAAAAATGTATTAAACTAATATTTAGTAAATTATAGGAACCTCTTTTGTGATTATCCTGTCTAGCTGGTTTGTTTTGGCTGATAAGACCGTGTTGAGAGACTACAGTAGGCTTTACTGGTAGCTGGGCTAATAAAACAAGCTTACCCAAGGCTTACCTCATCATTTCCCACTGAGCCACACCACTATTGAGTCTACAATTGAAATATAATTGAACATGAAGATATAATGAAGGAAATTCCCCAGCCTGCGCCTTTGAGTACAATATTGCTGGATTTACAGGAATCTGTCGAGTATGTGCTTTTCACAGTGCTTACAAACCAACAGGCTGACGTTTTATTGCAGGATATTTGCATTGGCGTTGGCTGTAGTATATCAACAGAAAAAGCTATAAAAATATGAAATGACAAGCCTTTGAGTCGTTTGCATCATCTGGTATTATATTGGTTTATGTTTTAGACTCAGATAAAGAGATAATGTTTTGCGATCACAGCAGACGCTCAAGTCTTTGTAAGAGTAATAGATGCATCAGCAGGCTTGGCTTCAGAACAGAGCCACCCAACATGTATCATACCTTTGGCATTTTCTTGAACTTCCCAGTTTGTTATCTGCTTTAGACGCAGTTCAAATACGCAAAGCAAACACGGCCGATAACAGTCGCTCTTATCACGAGACATGATGATGGATTTGTACCACTTCACTTTAGCGAGACGTTTCAATTACTCTGCTTTCTTTTCATTGGATAAAAGATGATGTTTGTTTAGAGAGTAGTTCATATGCAAAGCACGGACTGTAGACATGTTATCCTTTAAAAGAAAGGTGAAGGAAATGCAACTCCAAAGAGAAAATGTTGTCACTTGTTTGCTCTCTCTAGCTACTTTTTCAATTCCATGACATGATCCTCATCTTTCAAAAGCCATCTGGCCTTAACATGCATCATGCCGTTGTCAGATTGAACCTTCTCCTTGCTTTTCTTGCTCATGTGCATTGGCTAAACAAACTTTCTTTATAATAATACATCACCAAAGACTCTAGAGATATCAAAGCGCCCGCATACATATTTGATATGGTCGCAAAAGCTTATATATCAGATTTCTATGCTACATCAAAACAGAAGATGAATTTGGACAAAGCTAAGGCATGGAGGAGGTATCGATTTCTGCAGTCATGGAAATTTTTGACATTTGAAGCTTCCAGGACTGTAATACTGTGTTGAAAAGTTACGGACAAGTATGTAGTTAATGTAAATTTCTGGTTATGTTCGGCAAGGAGTCTCAGAAAGCTCAGTTCTGCATTGAGCCACATTCAAATATCAGGTCTTTTTTCTCTTTGTGAAGACTTTTATACATAAGCCCCTATGCAGCCCCTATGCAGTCCTTTGGCAAATACTTATGCATTAATCATGAACTACTGTACAATGGAGATGTCATGGAGATTTATTGGCCTAAAAGGGTGCAAACTTTTTTGAAGCGTCTCAGTTTGGTTCATTTTCTCTTTAAGTAATGATAACCACAGGTCTTGAAAACAGCTGAATATGGAAGTAATGACTACATCAACAAAACCAATTCAGGATGACTTTTTCTTCCCCTTATACACTCTCCTCTTCTGTCTTCCTTCTTTCCACCTCTATCATGTTTCCAAACCATGCTCCACCATCACGCACAGATGATAACACAATCTTAGTAACCTTTGCACATCTCTACATCTTCTACTGCGCTACTTTCTTTCTCAATGTCTTTAGAACTGTCAGTCAGCTGACTTCACTTCTGCTATCTACTTACAATCCAAACTCAACATCTTGGTTTTTACTGAGACCTGGATTCTTCCAGAAGCCAGCTTCACTGGTTTATAATTTCTCAAGTTGACCAATGAGTAAGCCCCTCCCCTCAAACACAGATGACCCAATGGCATTTGAGTATCAGTTGCATGGGAAGCAGAACTTGGACAACTGTTGGTTTCAGCACCATAAAGAAACATCGGAAGATCTGAAGGTCGCATCAGTTTGATGGTGTTTATGCTACTAAAAAATGCAAAAACATTTTTTGCTTGATTACAGGTATCCTGAGAGGACAGGCAATATAATTTTATTTTATTCCATTTCCCCTGAATCTGAACAAAGCAGAGCAAAATGTCCCTAGGCATTCAATCCAAATGAAGACAAACATGTTCATTTTGTGGTAGGCATAAAGTGACACACAATTTTCAACTGCGTTAATGTCAGAACATTAAAGTGCCCCTATTATGCCATTTCAAATATGATCGTTCATGCAGTGTCATGTAGCTGTATGTGAACATAAACTATCTGCAAAGTTGTGACGCCGACAGTGCAAGAAATAAATAAAGTTATTGTCTATCAAAAAAAGAGTCTGCTAACAATCACCTAAACGAGTCGCCAGCAATTCCAATCTTGTTCTGTTACGGATCACTAAGTAACATATTTGCATAATGTCCGCCCACGTTCTACGTCCCGAACAACTTGCCCCGCCCCCAAACAGTACAATTTCCGTGTGGATTACATCATGTGAAGAAGACGCTGTATCCTGTGAGAGTAAACTTGTCTTATATGCCCATCCGAAAGATGAATCTACAAAGAATGAGTGGTTAACATTAATTGTTTTCAAAAACCCCTTAACAGTACAGTCTCTTGTTGTGTTTGCGCCATTTTACTGATGACTGCTTTTCCAATCTTGGAGTACAACGATATTCACCAAACGTCTTAAAAAATGGATCAGTGTACAGTTTATTTGGACCGGCTTGTTCCTCTGAACCTCTACCTGTAAGTATGATTAATAATTGATGATTCAATTTTCTAGCGATCGTTCAAAATACGTATTTGTGTACGTTATGTTCTGTAACAACCCTGTACATGTCTTGGTAACCGGCTAGCTTGCGTTTCTGTAGTTCAGCTGTGGGGCTAATGTAATCTAAACGTTGTCTGTCTGTCTGTCTTATTAGCTTAAGTAATGATAAACAATGTTTAACGGAGTGTTATGTACTATACAATGCTGAAGTTCACAACGTAGAGGTGTGTCTGATTCACTTACAGAAGCAAATTGTGAGCACTTTCCACGGTAGTCCTTGCTAGCTACAGTAGTTGACGTATTCTCTCAGAAAGCACCTCTGGTGATGTCAGAAAGTATAGTTTAGGTGCAAGCTCTGTGAAGCGCTGTAGCGGTAGACCAATCATAAAGGACTGCGTCATCTGACCAATCACAGCAGTGAGGGCTCATGGAGAGGCGGGATTTAGACGGTCTGAGTCTTCGAACTGCTTCACACAAGTCGTTTACCAATCATTTAGAAACAGGGTAAAATTAAATCTATTTTTGGAAAAAACTAAAGTGTTTTTTGACCTTGCATACATGTAAACCTGTTTTAAGAGACTCATAAAGCAATATTAGCCACCTTTAAAATGGCATAATAGGGGTACTTTAATGTCATCTTGTGCTTCAGCAAGGTATCTTTGTCTAAAACTAGGTAACGTTATTGTTTGTGAGTCTGTGCTGATATACAAACCTAAGGCAGTTCTCTCGTCTTGTACAGTGTTTGTCAAAAACACAAAGGTCTACATTTCACAGTTTTTTAAATTAATATTAAACTGGTTAAATGTACATTATTTAAATTGTACACTGCGTTACGTGAACGGCATTAATCCAGGGTGTTGTCATCCGTGATCGTGATTTGTAAACCCTCGCATATTTATTTTCAAATACTTTATAAATCCCTTGGATGGAATATTTGCAGTTGAAATACATGACAGCATTCATTGGCCAAGGCCTGCCCAATCACAGTTTGTTACGTTTCGGAGCATAGAAATGTTGCCACAATAACAGACATGTGTGTAAAACTCTCTGACGTGTTTTAAAGCTTCTATGTGGCACATTTTAAATGCTTCACATACTTTTGTAAATCTAGTGTTTAGATGAATCCACAAACATGACAGCTTTGTTCTTTTGTGAGGGAGTTGGGCACCATGCCATATTTTTTTCCAGGTGGAACATTAAAGAGTGCCACACATCTCAAACTCAGGGCAGCAGAAGAAAAATGGCACAAAACAAAATATTCCTGAGTAGGTATAAGTCTTTCCTTCCATCTTTCTCTGCTGAAGGCCACATTGTCAAATCCTCATATTTCCACTAAAACATCAACAATGCTCCAGACATCTCCCCTCTGTCCCCCTCCACCATCTCCCACCACTTCTATAACAGATGATGATTTTGCCAAAATGTTTACAGACTACAGCAATCTGTAGTCAGTTCTCAGCTCCACACATACACAACCTCCAACCAATCACATCCACTGCCGGCACTCTCTTCTTCTCCTCACGGAGGTAGAAGTATCCAAACTTCTCCTCTCCAGCCATCCTACAACATGCCCTCTGGACCCAATCCCATCACACCTTCTCAAAGCAATCTCCCCCACACTCCTACCAGCACTTACACGCATCATCAACACATCTCTCCTCACAGGCCCTTTCCCCGCTGCATTCAAACAGTCTCGGGTAACTGCACTGCTCAAAAAACCTACATTAAACATTTCTCGTATAGAAGACTACAAAGAGTCGTTTTCAACAAGGGATCATTGTTTCTTTCACAGAACAACAAACTGGACACTAACCAGTCAGGTTTTATCAGATCTATGTGGCTTTGGACACTGTCAGTCATCAGATCATCCTGTCCGCCCTCTAATCGCTGGGCTTCACTGGGATTTCACTTCGTGGCTGGAATCCTATCTCACTAATAAGTCTGTCAGGGTGGCCTACAGAAGACTCACTGGTCACTGGCGTCCCTCAGGGTTCAGTTCTTGGACACCCCTTCTTCTCTACATGCACTACATCACTAGGTCCTGTCGTCCAGGCACATGGCTTCCCTACCTCCTGCTACCCTGATGACACGCATCTCTCTGCTTTTAACCAGAGGATCCAACGGTAGCTGCCCAGGTCTTAGACTGCCTGGCAGACATCTCAGCATTGGATCGTAGATTATCATCACCATCTACAGCTCAGCCCGGCAAAGACTGAGCTTCTTGTTTTCCCTACTACTCCAACTCTACAGCATTACTTCATCATCCAGCTAGGTTCATCCACAATTAGCCCATCAACTTCTGTCAGAGATCTTGGTGTAATCTCTAATGACCATCTGATTTTCAAAGAGCACATTGCTAAGACTGCTTGGTCTTGCACATTTCCGCTATACAACACCAGAAAGATGGAGAGAATGCTTCACAACTTGTCCAGGCCCTTGTCATTTCTACTGCAAAGCACAATCAAACCTCTACAGTACATTTGCATGTTTATTTACTTAGTAAAACATTTCAACTATACTTATAGGCCCGGTTTCACAAACAGGGTTTAGCTTAAGCCAGGACTAGGCATTAGTTAAATAAGGATATTTAAGCAACTTTTACAAAAATGCCTTATAAGAAAATATTACAGGTGTGCATCTTAACACAGAACAATGACACTGACATGTTTTAAGATATGCCAGAGCAAGATATTTTCATCTGAGACAGCTCAAACATGCAGTTTAGTCTGGGACTAGCTTAAGCCTTGTCTGTGAATCTGGGGGATTGAGTACTAAACATGTTTTTTACACAGTGCGCTTGTGCATAAGTAGCTTATGTCTCTTTACTTAGATTTAACATAACATTGTATGTATGAAGTCTGCAACACATATGTAACAATCTTTTGGTTACATAAGTAGCTGTGTAACCGATGTAGCTACATCTACATAATCACAATCTGTAAATACGGGCTGCTCCATAACTTATATGGCAAATACATTGTGTTTTGTATTATAGACACCTTAAAATAAAGTGTTACCCTTTATATTACACATTACATATACTATTATAACAGCAATAAATCATGCATAATTTTATGCGACAAACTCTAAACACATAGCAAGTACATGTTTAATATTATTCAGTACTTAAATGCATAATTACACTGTATGTGGGACACCTTAAAATAAAGTGTAACCTTACTTTTTTAAAAGTGCATATTTATTTTAGAATAATATACCTTAAAACAGAGTAACTTCTACTAATCTGTGGAAGCAGCTGTCAGTCACATGCTGTGAGATTGGAATTCATTTATTTGCATGACACATGTTTAATGTGGGTGTAACAAGCGCAGTCAAATGAGGTGTGTTTATTTAACAGGGACGGGCACCAACGCGTGCTACATGGAGGAGATGCGGCACCTGGAGCTGGTGGACGGCGATGAAGGGCGGATGTGTGTGAACATGGAATGGGGAGCGTTCGGAGACGACGGGGCGCTGGATGACATCCGCACCGAGTTCGACCGGGAGATCGACGCTGGCTCTCTCAACCCTGGAAAACAGCTGTGAGTGAGAGTTCGTGACAGTTAGAGCCACTCCCAGAGCTCTTTTGTTGACACAAAAAGCCATTGAAGGCCTTTTCCCAGAGGGCAGATTTGTCATCAAATTACGAAAGAAGGTAACGAGGCTTTTGCCATGGTGACGTCTCATCACTGGGATTGTTGTGTACGCCTTTGTTCCTCGAAGGCAAGCGTGAACCATGTCAGGAAGCTGTAGTAGCTACAGAGAGTCATTACATCAAGCCCTGTGCCATCATTACCTGTGCATTAACTTGAACTCGAGAGTTCCTGAGCCTAGTCATTGTAACTCCACAGGTGCTTCCATTTAAGAGGCGCTGCTTTGAAAATGCAGAGCTGTAATCAAATCCCATGATGCATCGAGTGCTTGTTGCTGAGCTCTCTTAATGCCCTCAGTGGTGAGTTAGGCAATTGATTCCATTATTGGATTCGAACATGCACATAACAGTAATTCAGTAGCTCTGAAACCTCAGGTGTTCCCCCAGAGATCCCCATTTCAGAAAATCAATGGCAGTACTGTTGCAAGTCAATGTTATCGTTCTCTGGCACAAACTGCTCCCCGAGATGATGAATCTTTACTCTATTACAAGATTTAAGTTTTAACTTTTTAAGAAACTATCTCAAATTAAAACAATGAAATAATTAGTAGTGGTCCACCGATATGGGTTTTTTGGGTTTATGGGTTTATCCATAATGGATAGTAGGTCAATATATCTTTATTTATTTGAATTGATATTTAAGAAATTTGAAATAATTAGAAAATGGATTAAAATACAAATATGTAATATAAACGTGCAAGTGTTTTTCACAAATAAATAAATAAATATTTAATACATATTAAATAAAAGTATAATTTAAAAAGGAAGTGTTGTGGCAAAAATCTGCTCGAAGGCTCTCGGTCAAGAAAGACAAATTGAGCAACTGCTTTTAAAGGTTTATTTCTTATAAGAAAGGTTCACAATCAAACAGATGTAGCTCTCTGAGTGTGAGGAGGGAGACATTAGCTCCGCTTTATAGCTCTCACTCAAGGTTACAAACTAAAAACAGCTGGAAGACAGAAAAACACTTCTATAGATCATTTCTTCTCGACACATGTCAGTCCTATATTTTTTTAGGCCTCCCTTGACCCCTAGGTCATTCTTATGGCGCTCGTTGGATCTCTTCCTGAAAGAAGAAGTTTGTTCATTACACAAGCACTTCCCAAAATGTATATTATACAAACATGCAGGAAATGTCACGCAAGCATACCCTTTAAAAAATGATCATATAAGCTTGCAGAGATTATCTTTATGAATTAAAATGATTTTTGCAACACAAGTAAATACTGTAAACAACAGGGAAATCAGTATTCTGGGTAGTTTGTGTGCTTTGGGAATGATATTTTTCAAGTAAAGCCACAGTAACACTCATTACTTACAGCACACAGTGAAAAGAACGTGAATATGACAGTGGGCAAACACAAAGCGCAGCATAATTAGAAATCACGAGTTTGAAGTTTTTGCGTCTCCAGTGTAGCTGAGCTCTGCTCCTGTCAGCATTTTATTTCTCAAAAAAACACCCGATCAGGGCACACACACACACACACACACACACACTTCAAACATATCGGCCAAACTGAAAAATTTAGCGGCAGATGCCAGTATTTAAAAAATGCTGATACAGTATATTATTATGTATAATATAATTAGTGCCGTCAAACCATTAATCGCTATTAATCACATCCAAAAAAAAAATTATATGGAATATATGTGTGCTGTGTATATTTATTATGTATATATAAATATACACACATGCATGTGAATATTTTGAAAATGTATTTACATGTGTGTCTATATAACTTATAAAAGTTATAAATCTTATAAAAATAACGCGTTAAAATATTTTTTTGTTGTTAATTACGTTAATTTTTTTTAACACATTTCACGCATGCGCAGTGTGACGAATTATTTGTGAGGAAAGTGGGACAACAATTACCTCAGAGTCACTGCACATCGCATCAGTGAGACGTGGGAACTGAAGTCTTTTACGCTGGCTGTATTAAAAACTGAGGAGCATCATTTTGCGGAGGCTTGTAAAGAACAGTTCCTGTCTGTTGCATGTAAGCGGGGGCAAAACGACATCCATCGGGACTGACAGTGCACGCGACATCGCCACAATTCGTCTTACACGCTATAAACACATGAACTGTGTCGCTCAGTTTATTTAGTCTTGGATCTCAAAGCGTAACCTATTCAATCTAGCATCCGCATGCAAGCCTTCTGTTGCATGGCAAAATGTAGTATTTCTTACACAAAATGTGAGAAGGGTCAGACATCCTTTTTCCTGACAGCCTCTGCTTTTTTTTTTTGCTCAAGTTTATTGTGTAAACTATAATATAGACCGTGGCCTGCTCTGCTTACGCGTGCAGTGTGATAAAAGATCGTTCTCATTGCAAAGACTTCAGCTTGATTTAAACCACCATTATTTGACTGTTAATAAACATCTTTTGGTATGCATTTCAGGAGAAAAATGGTTAGGATTCAGGTGTAGTTGCAAACAGTGATTAATCATGATTAATCCACTGAAAATCCTGATTAATTTGATTTAAAAATTTCATCATTTGACAGCCCTAGTATTTATATATACATAATAGCACACACACACATACAGTCTGTAATCAAAGATGTTTATTTTGGATGCAATTAATTAGAATAAATCACTTGACAGCACTGTGTGTGTATGTATATATATATATAGACAGAAACAGAACTTGGATACTATTTTCATTTCATCTGTTTTTGCAGTTACAAGATCTTAAATATAGTAGCGTTTCATGTTAAAGAAAGAAATAAAATCTCTCTCTTTGGTCTAACATAAAACGTTCTATTAAATTTTATGTCACATTTTCGGCTCAACGTGTAATTATTTGCTGTGAATTAAATCCTTTTTCTTTCGGTGCTGAACAAGTAAAGAAGAAATTGCTACTGGTGCAGATAGCGATGTGATTAATTTAAAGTGCAATACACAGTCAAGTGATGTATAAATGTCTTGCTTGTTTTAAAGATTGAATTTAAGTCAAACACTGGATAAAAGCTGGCTGGAAGTGACTCCTGTCTTCTCTATATTAATTACTTTCAAGGACACGTATCCAGATAATCAGCATTTTTCACAATATTTTCTAGACCCCTGATTACAGAGATGTTCCCTGAAGCACCCTGGGTTAAGTATCTCAGTCGAGTGAATAATGATGATTGGAGATCTCTGTGGCTCGCGGCTGCATGCGTCGTAACGCACGTCGTCATCATCTGAATCGCCGTGTTTTGTTTTGGTGCAGGTTTGAGAAGATGATCAGCGGGATGTACATGGGCGAGCTGGTCAGACTCATCCTGGTCAAGATGGCCAAAGACGGCCTGATTTTCCAGGGACACACCACTCCAGATCTGCTCACCACTGGACACTTCCAGACCTCTTTTGTCTCAGCCATCGAAAATAACAAGTCAGTACCTTTTTACGCTTTTGGGTTTGTTGCTGTACTAAAAAAGGGCATCGGGTAACACCTACTGATTCATAGCATGCAGGAATTACTAAGTAAGCATTAGAGAATAGTCAGTTCATCTTATAAAGCATTGTCTCAACATTAGTAAGCAGTTCGTAAATACAGCTATAAATGCCTTGTTATAGTTTAATTAAGATAAGCAGGAGATTTAAAGGCTCCGTTATATTCCTAACAAACACAGAGGAAAGCATTTATTAACTATTATCATGTCTCTAAATATGTATAAATATTTAATATTTTTATAACCACTGTCAACTCCTAAATAACTGGTTTGTTAATAATGTAATAATTTAGAAATGATAAATTCATTGTTAATAAAGAATGAAAATACTCAAGAACAAAACATTTATAGCTGTAGTTACAAACCGCTTACTAACACCTGTTAATGTTGGAGCAGTTCAAAGATGAATTCATTATGAATCATTAGGTAAGCGTTAGTGAATAGTGTGCCGTTATTATGAAGTGTTCCCGAACAGAGCAAGCTAATAAATAAAATGGATGTTTAATAATTAAGCAGTAGCGCTGCCAAAAATGAACTTTAGTGAAAAGTCTCATTGCTTCATTTACTCTGCAGTGAATGGGTGCCGTCAAAAAGAGAGTCCAAACAGCTGATAAAAACATCACAATAATCCGTAGTGCTCCAGTCCGTCTTGAGAAACGCAAAGCTGCATGTAAAAGAAACAAAACACATCCATCTAGACATTATTAACTCTGTTGCTTCTGAAATATTGCTTTCTGAAGTGAAGAAGTCATCTTTTCTGAATCAGGAGGGAAATATGGACAGATCGAGCTCTGAGTGAGTCGTAGACGTATGTTGGTTTTGGTGCGAGAGGGGATGGACGTTTTCACTGGAGGGGAATTACGGTGTTATTAAAGGACTAGTTCCCTCATAGTTTACTCACCCCCAAGCCATCCTCGGTGTACAACTTTCGTCTTTTTTTTTTTTTTATTATCTAGTGCTGTCAATTATTATAATTAACAATTAGCGGAGCTGTTACACACCAGGTGTTATTTATGCAGCAGTGCTCTTTACTAGTCTCAAATACGTGTTAAACATGTTTCATTAATTGACTGCTTTAAGAGTCGACTTTGACTTCTCTGGAATACTGTGATGTTAAAGTGTTAAAATACATGCTATCATACCCGTGTAGAGTTAAAAAACATGGTGCTTTTTGCTAGTTTTGAGATATAGAATAACCTAAATGCTTTTATTCATGTTTTTCAGTAAGTTCCTTATCTAAGGTTAGACTTTAGTGTTAATATTAAAGTTTTAAAAAGCAAACCCGAACTCAGTAATACAGCGTTAGTTCTTTAACTCTTCAGTGCCTGTGAAAGCGATCAAGCCTCTTTCTTTCAGCCTCGTTAAACGAAGCCCTCATTATGACGGCCGAAAGCTGGAAGCTTTCACTTCATCAAATAACTACCCTATGTTTAGTTCTCTCTCCGCCAAACCGAGAGGTCGAGACGTCCGTGGGAGAACACCTGTGGTCTCGACAGAAATGACACGCTTCTCAAAATTGCTGGCATGAGCTTCTCTTCATCGAACCTGCTCAGAGATCAGACCCTGAGGAGTTTGAAGTCTGCACTTTTGTGTGTTAATAGAAATCTAAAACTATATTTGTTAGTTCTCTATTTTTAATAAAAAAACTATTAAAACAGAAGTGAAAATAACAGAATTCTTGACTAAATGTTCAGAGAAGCTAAATTCTTGTCTTGAGCATACTGTGTGTGTGTGTACCCTGCGTTCAAGAGATTTGTATTGTTTTTTTAATGGAGTTTCTTTTGCACATTTTTTACAGAAAAAAAACAGTATTTATCAAAGAATAGTAATAATAAAGTAGATTTTTGTGTTTTGGTCCAAAAAATGCAGCCTATTTGAGCACAAGAAGTGTCTTTAAAACATTTAAAAGATTACTGATCCCACATTTTTGCGTAGCAGTGTATATAATCTTGGAAAAGTGGAAATATTTAACTGAGAGGCTTTATTTTTTGCAGGAAGTGCACGAAGCATTAGTCAGTAAGGTTTTTAGATGGGGTTCATGTTAATGTTGTGTGTCTGCTGCAGGAACAGCGAGGGTCTGGTGAGTGCGGAGCAGGTTTTGAGAGGACTGGGACTGAACCCGTCTCCGGAGGACTGTGTGGTCACTCAGAGAGTGTGTCAGACCGTCTCTACTCGAGCGTCTCATCTCTGTGCCGCTTCGCTCGCCGCTGTCCTGCGGCAGATCCGGGATAATAAAGCTCAGGAGAAACTGCGCACCACCATCGGCGTGGACGGATCCGTCTACAAAAACCACCCACAGTGAGTCCAGAGAACCAGTCACTTTCGTGGCACTATGCTACAGACAACATCTTTGATCATAACCCTTCAATCCAAAGAGCGGTCAAATTCTAATAGTTTCTCTCCTTAAAACAACTGCTTGCTGTTTGAATATAGTTTAATGTAATGTATTCTTGTGATTTTAAAGCTAAATATGTAGCATCCATTACTCCAGGCACGTGATCCTTCAGAAATCTGATTTTGATAAGCATTTATTATCAATATTATTATTTGTGTGTGTGTGTATTTATATAAACATAATAAATATACACATAACACAAATATAATATGTAAACAAGTAGTGCTGCATGATTAATCATATAGCAAGCGCGATGTCAGTCTATGCGATTACATTACAGCAAATGTTGTGATTATATTAAATAAACAAATGCTTTCGTGGACGTAACAAGACATTAATTCTTGCGTTCACACAAGACACGAATGAAGCGTTAGGCGCGAGTCATTTAAATGTTATTTATGTGTCAATGCAAAGACGCAATTAGACATCCTGCCAGCGTTTAATTCGTGTGAATTGCTCTGCAGGATATCCAATTGCATCTTTGCATTGACTTAAGCTTGTACTGCAGCATCTTTCCGTTGTATTTTCCAGCGCTCTTCTCCGAACACTGTGTGCCATGTGCTTTGATTTATGTCATTTCTCTGCAAGGGTTGCTAGATTGCACTGATAAATGCTGAAACATGAAGAAAATATAGATATATAATAGCAAATAATCGATTAATAGTATTGAAGACTGGAGTAATGATGCTAAACATCACAGGAATAAATTCTATGCTAAAATACATTCATGTAGAAAATGGTTATTTAAAAAAAAATATTTCAGAATTTTACTGTTTTTGTTTCACTTTTGGATCAAAAAATTGCAGGCTTGGTAAGTAGAAGAGGAAAAAAACATTGAAAAACTTTGGACTACTAGTGTTCATAATTACCATATTCATGTACAACAGCATTCATACAGCATTCAAGTGCCCTTCAGAGAAGACCACGGTATGCTGCTGTGTCTCTTTATTTCCCTGAAATTTATTGATAATAAAATGAAGCGACTGCAGCATGAGGTGTGTGTGTGCGTGTGCGTGCGTGTGCGTGTGTATGTGTGTTTTTGGGGGGTGTTGAGGGAAGTTGTTTTGTGCAGCTTCAGAAGTTAATCTTGAGACCAGATTTGCAGTCAAAAAAACATTGATTGTTCTGTCTGTGCTTTTATGTCTTATTACTAATCGAAGTGTTGGACAGCGCTAGAAAAATGTTTGTTTACAGATCGACTGAGAACGATTACCGAGGCTAAATTGTTGATCAGAGCAAATGAGGACAGCGGCCTTAAATGACTTTATTTGTGGAGTGTGATTATTCCTGGATGTTGGAGAGGCCATAAGCGCAGCGGGAGATGAATTACTGGGGCTTTTAACAGCCACCTGCTGAGACACGGCTTCATGCATCGATTCCTCACAAAAATTATAGACATATACAGTGGAGCAAAAGAGTATTTAGTCAGCCACCAATGGTTCTAACACTTAAAAGATGAGAGAGGCCTGTCATTTCCATCATACCTCAACTACAGTATGAGAGACAAAATGAGAAAAAAATCCAGAAAATCACGTTATAGGATTTTTAAAGAATTTATTTGGCTAGGCCACTTCAGGACCTTGAAATGCTTCTTACGAAGCCACTCCTTCGTTGCTTGGGTGGTGTGTTTTGGATCATTGTCAAGACCCAGCCACGTTTCATCTTCAATGCCCTGCTGATGGAAGGAGGTTTTCACTCAGAATCTCACGATACATGGCCCTATTCATTCTTTGGTTTACACGGATCAGTCGTCCTGGTCTCTTTGCAGGTGTGCTGTTCTTTGGATGCAACTCAGTTGAGTTTTTACCAAAAAGTTGTATTTTGGTTTCATCTGACCTTATGACGTTCTCCCGATCCTCTTCTGGATGATCCAGATGCTCTCTAGCCATCTTCAGACCATCACGTCTGGCTCTGCAGAATTCGAGTCTCTGGCGGCGGAGTGTGTTTCTGATGGTAGTCTTTGTTACTTTACTCACTAGCTCCCCCGGGTGCTTCTGGGATTGCTGCTCACAGTTCTCGTTTAGCCCCAGATGGAGGGAGATTATCAGTGGTCTTGGATGTCTTCTAATTTCTAATAATTGCTCCACAGTTGATTTCTTCACACCAAGCTTCAGTCTTCCCAGCCTGCTGCAGGGCTACAATGTTTCTGGTGTCCTTTGACGGCTCTTGGGTCTCGGCCATGGTGGAGTGTGAGGCTTTGAGGTTGTGGACAGGTGTCTTTTATACTGGTAACGAGTTCAAACCAGTAACAAGTGGAGGACAGAAGAGCTGACTAAAGAAGTTGTTACAGGTCTGTGAGAGACAGAAATCTTGACCAAATACTCATTTTACCCAGGAATTTACCGATGGATTTTTCCCCCTTTTTGTCTCTCATAGTTGAGGTATACCTCTGATGAAAATGACAGGCCTCTTTTTGGGAGAACTTGCACAGTTGCTGGCTGACTAAACCCTTTTTTTACTTTGGTGATGAAAATACTAGTGATCGAAGACATTTGCGCAGTACTGTATATCAGAACATCATTTTTGAGCAGTAAGATAAGATAAACTTTTAATGTGTGTATAAGACATAAATTAAAGAAAAATGTCATGTGTCAATATTTCAAAGTCATTTGACCTATTTTAATATAATAAGATAATGTTACCAATCATATGAAATCACACACATCCACAAAATTGATCATTCCACCGCAGAAGAAACAGAAGCAGCGTTCAGATGCGTTTATGAGTTATTTGTAGCCGAAATATAGCATGAATGCGTACACGTGCAGGCAAACTTACAACAGCATAATGTTGAGTTTGGTGTTTTAATATACATGTATATGAAATCATGGAAAAAATTGAGCACTAAATTATTGACTCAAATGTTTCAAAATTCAAAAACGCGAATCATTTCATTAAAAAAACTCTGCTGCTCTGTGTTGCATATTTGTGACTCTTCTGCTCTGATCCCGAACCATTTTCATTAAACACACTCAGCAATATATAATTTCAATAAATTCAAATTTCAATACTGAACTAAAATGTAATAACCTATAATATTAACTATGTTAAGTCTATAGGCTATAATGTCAAATTTGCAATCGTGGTTTTCAGGGAACTTCGTTGACTTGGTCGTGTAATGTGTCTTCATGTATAATATTGTGTTAATGCCATGCTCTGTTTAGAACCAATTTTGATTCCGATCTGTCTAAAAGTGACGAATTTTTGATGTTGAACAGCTTTGACGAATTCATTCTAGTTAATGAATAATTCGCCCGTTCAGATAAAAAGTCTCAAAAATAAATCAATTCATAAAATCAACTGTAAAAATATAAAAATGTCTGCCTTAAAAAAACTGTTCGTTCACGAGTCAGACATGTCATCCGTAGCTTCACTGCTAACACGAGATGTTAACGCCCCTTCTAAACAAGTTGTGTGAGAATGTTGATATAGGTGCTCATGGGAGTTTTATGCGTGTAATATTACGCTGCAGTGCATTTATTATATCAGATGCCTTTAGAGAAACTACAACAAAAATATATTGACATACCAAAGAATAAACTACCCACCTGACTATTGAGCAGTTTTTACCCGCCACAGCCGAATTTTACCGCATTTGGCGGGAGGGCGGGTCAAACCCTGGTGTGTGTGTGTATATATACATGAAGTATATATTTTGAAAGTACATGTGTTTTTATATTATTCATGTTATAGATAAATATTTATAATATATAATCAACATATTTTTTTAAATAATGTATGTGTGTGTGTTTGTATAAACAAAATAAATATACGCAGAACACACATAAATAGCAATGAAACATTAAATTGATCAGAAGTGATGATAAAGATGTTTATAATGTTACAAAAGATTTATGTTCTGGATAAATGCTGTTGTTCTAAACTTTCTGTTCATCAAAGAAACCTAAAAAAAATCCACTTTGCATTTTTCAGCATATTAAAAATATATTATTATTATTACTATATATATATATATATATACATCCAAATGAATATATGCACATGTAAATATTGTCAAAATATCTGCTCAAAATAAAAATGTCATAATTGAAACAGTGCAAATAAATATATTGATATTTATTACGTATTACATATATATGAACATTTGAAGTGGATCAAAAACAAATGTTTGTTTTGTTTTTATTTTTTTGATCCACTTCAAATGTTAACTACTGTGTGTATATATATATATATATATATTTAATATTACATGCATTTAGTTTTTGAGCCCTGCTGGGAGACTTCAGCACCAGCAATTATTTAGCAGAATGTTTTGATGATAACGTGTTGTACAGAGTGCTTATTTCCTGCAAGGCTTATGTTTAAAATTAATTCCATCTTCAAGCATCAACTTTAATTAGTTGTACTATTTTAATCCGGCACGACTCGGGTTTGCAGCTTTCCTCAGCCGGGTGCTTTCGCAGAAAACAAAGACGTTCTGAATATTTCCTGAAGGTGCGAAAGGCGCTCTCGGAGACGAGTGCACTTCTGTCTCTCTCCAGATGCTCCGGTGTTGATTGTCTGCGTTGGAGAGCCAGCTCATGTAAAGATCAATATGTAGCTTGGTTCAGCTTGTGACACATTTCTATTCCACTTCCTGTGTCTAGAGACAAACCTTGTTTATAACGCTGGGAATGGTGCTGAAGACAGACAGAAAGCAAACAAGACAACTCAATTACTTTAACAACTGTCTTCAATAAAGAGAGGCTGATAGGGAGTTCATAGCTCCTCCACACATGTATTTTAGACCATCAGCTTCATCCCCTGCAGTGAGAGCAGTGAGTGCTTCCGGTGCATGTTAAGAGATGCAGCTCAAATGGTTTTCCTTAATCAAATGAAACCATTTTCATCTTTCACATTTAATTTATACGCCATATAAATAAAATGTTTCCCCACGTGCAGTTTAAACACACCCCTAAGCAATCGATCTTCATTCCAGGTTCATGTGCTTCTATTAATTTAATTAATAGAATTCATGTGCTTTTCTTTTGTTATTCTGTTTAGATGTATATAAGCACCATATATAAATATAGTTATAAGTATATATAGTTCATTTTCTCCGTCTGTTCATGGTTTACCATCTCCATCCTTGTGCTTTCTTAGCACTTGGGCCTTCATCTCCACTGCTTTGTCTCTGTCCGAAGGTTTGCGCGGCGGCTGAATAAGATGGTGCGGTTGTTGGTGCCGGACTGTGATGTGCGCTTCCTGCGCTCGGAGGACGGCAGTGGTAAAGGGGCGGCGATGGTCACTGCCGTGGCGTACCGGTTAGCGAAGCAGCACGCCGAGCGCCAGAGAATCCTGGACACGCTCCGTCTCGATCGAGACCAGCTGCTGGAGGTGAAGAAGAGGATGGAGGAGGAGATGAAGAAAGGCTTGGCTAAGGATACTCACTCCTCAGCCGCTGTCAAAATGCTGCCCACCTTCGTACGCTCCACGCCGGATGGAACAGGTCAGAGGGACTGCATTTATTCATCTCAACACCCTTATCTGTAAACCACAGCTTCACTGGGCTCATTGCCTTTATAAAGTCTTCCGTATACGTGTCATATACGAGCAAATAAAGTATAATGATATTAATAGCACACAGATGTAAACACAGGTGTATGTTTGTAGAGTTTTTTACAACAGGTTCGAACTTAGCCCAACCAATCAGAATCAAGGACCAGAACTATCCGTTTCATAATGGAAACGCAATCATTCTTTATTCTCTGAAGCAGTGTTTTTCAGTTTTGTTTTTCGGGGACTGTAGAATTCTTTCCCACCTTCCCTCACGCTGCTGTTTTCCATAGAAGCAGTTCATAATCAGCCTGAAAGCACCATAATTGTGCTGCAGGTGACTCATGCACTATATTCCTGAAGACAAAGAGGATAGAAGAGGTATACTGAAGTCACATGATTTCATTTATATACAGTAGCTAATTATGAAGAACAGACTAAAGTGCCAGGAGTTTAGTGCCGGGCAATTTTAATAATGATAGATCACATGCAAAATGAAAAAATAGTTTATGTAATTAATGTGTATGTACTATGTATATTTATATATATAAAACAGTGTGATCTATCATGATTAATCATTGCCCAGCACTTTATCTGTTTATTTATTTAAGAAAATGCATTTTTTTAATTTTAATTTTATTTTCAAATGTAAAAAAACTGTAAGTTGTGATGGGGTTTGATGCATCAGTGATTTCGATCGTCTTTGACAGGTTTTGCTGATATGAAATGTATGAAAACAGCTGCAGAATTGTATGCTCGTGTGCTTTCACAAAAATAACTAACAGCTTTGAAGATCAGATCACAAATGGGGATGAATTGCCAGCATAATAAAATGTCATTTCTTCTTGGCCCAAAAATCAAGGGAGATCTGGAGGGAAAGTATTTGAATATAAATTGAGTGCATAGTGCATCATGTCTTGATTCAGGCTTGCTTAGAATGACGACAATTGCTGAAAATGTTTTCCTTACATGTATATAAATGCATTTATACAGGTTTTTTTTTTTGTAGGGATAAATGCATCATTCAGAAGTTTGAGTATATATTATGTATGTATGTGCATGCATGTTTGTGTCTATTTCTCTGTATACTGTGAGAGAGATATAAATGCATAATGTACATATCATACCTGCAAACATGTCGCTTTTCGGCGACAATCGCTGTTTTCATAGTCAATAGGGTCATTCGTGAATCGTGTAGAAACGAAGCCTTTTTTTGAAGATGGGGGGGGTTCTGGGCTGATCGGAATCTCAACTGAGGGGACAAATTTCCATCATCTTACCATCATATTACATCGATGCGCTTCCTTCAGATCCCCGACACAAGATGGCGGCAATGTTGACGTATGCTTAGAGGCCCAAGGCACTTCTAGTCAGTATAGATATCTGTGCGCGCGATCATTCCTGCGTTTTAGTTGTAATCTCAAATGGCATTGGTTATTCCCCTTTTCCGGAAGTCAGTATTGGATGCCTGTTATAAGATGATTCATTCACTTGACTTGTATGGTGTTGTATGTGTATGGTAAGAAAAAGGGTTTAATAAAATGCAGTTTTAATCTTGATATCAGGTTTTGAAGCCTGTTGTCAGTTCACAGATGAAGCTAGAACACAAGAAAAATAGAAAAACAAAAGAATTGTGACTGAGGTAAATGAATTGTATAAACCAATATAGGACAGGAAAAGAGATAAACTTGAATGTATGTAATATCCTCACCGTTATGAGACAAATCAATCACCCCTCCATACCCAGACCGTTCAAGAACTGTCCTGAGAGTTGATAAGTGTGTGTGTGTGTGTATATGTGTGTGTGTGTGTGAGAGAGAGAGATGTTCCGGTCTCTGAATCTACTGTGAATGTTCTGCAGAGCGTGGAGACTTCTTGGCTCTGGATCTGGGCGGCACAAACTTCAGGGTGCTTTTGGTCCGTGTTCGAAGCGGGAAAAGACGGAGCGTGGAGATGCATAATAAGATCTACACCATCCCTCAAGACATTACCCAGGGCACCGGCGAGGAGGTACGCCCTCGAAACACTCCACTTCATTAACACCCATTCAAGAGATGCCATGATGAGAGAGATGATGATGATGAAAAATTATGTTGATTTTCTTTTCTTTTCCTTTCTTTTTTTTTTGTATATCTCAACTGAGCTGCCAAAATGCGATGGCAGTGGCCCTCATATATGATAGTAGTGTGTGTCCTGGATGTGACCTCCTAAATAAAGCAATTTTGGGGTGAAGTGCGCTCACCCCAAGCCTCCAGCTCTATATATGTTAGGCTGAAACCGCACGTCCAGATCTGCGTGACTCTCTGTACTCTTTATGGTTTCCAGTGATAATAGTGGAAGCTGGGACTTGTTTTGATAAGCATGCATGATCACTTCTTCACCTGTGTGTGTGTGTGTGTGTTCACAGTTATTTGATCACATAGTGCACTGCATTGCTGACTTCCTAGAGTATATGGGAATGAAGGGAGCATCTCTGCCTCTGGGCTTCACCTTCTCGTTTCCCTGTCATCAGACCCGACTGGATCAGGTAAAACTCACTGAAGACAAACTATACCCCTGTTTTCAAATGTACTTCAAATAAAACCTCTCGTGTGAACCTTTTAAATCAAAGGTTCAGTTAAAACCTTTTCTCAGTACAGTTTGGCTCAAAACTATAAATTTTTCTTTCATGGCCAAATTTGTTCGGATATTAAGATCATGTTCCATAAAGATATTTTGTAAATGTATCAAAAATTTTTGTTTTAGTAATTTTGCTAAAACTTCATTTGGACAACTTTAATAGTGATTTTCTCTCATTTTTATTTATGTATATATGTGCATATATGCATGTGTGCTTTTGTGTGTAGAATAAAATCAAGGATTGAATTATTAATAATTTATAGGGAATTTAATATTAAGATGAACAGATTTGTCAGATTTAGACATCAGTGTGGTTGTTGTCGAAGGCCTTATTGTAAATCCTTAATCCTACTCCATTCCTAAACGTCACAGCTGCTGCACGAAGTACAGTATAATAGGCAGGAATTAGGGCTATTTTGTTAGTTAACAGTAAGAATTAGACTCTAATCTGAAGTGTGACCAGAATAATTGATGTAGTTACTTAAACAGAATAAAAAGAACCGTTTCAATGTCTGTCCTTGTTTCGTTTATAAACTTTGATTTAGGATTTAGAAAGTAATTAATAAGCAGTTCAGTACTTTGCTCTTTTAGAGTAACTTACCCAACTCTGACAGAAATGCATCGTTATTGCGTATTTAAGCACGTTTAGAGAGAGAGAACACTTTGCTGTGAAGAAAAGCATCACAAATGCAGACTCTTTCATGACTCAGAAAATGAAAAACGTTTTCTCCATCAGTCAACACAGCTCATATATAACTGAGAGGATTCGACTTCTGCAAGCTTTATTTGACATCACAGCTGGAATACTACGCTGTTGTCTTCCTCACAGGGCATCCTGATAAAGTGGACGAAGGGCTTCAAGGCCTCGGGGTGTGAGGGAGAAGATGTGGCCACGCTTCTCAAAGACGCCATCCATCGCAGTGAGGTCAGTGCATGAGCGCTGTTTATGCACTAGTTCGATGCAGTTACTCTGCCTTTAATGGATGTTCAGTCAGATGAATCCTGTCACGGTGGGTTTGTTTAGCCTTGCTCTAACTCTGTCTGCTCCTGTGCGCTCAGGAGTTTGATCTGGATGTGGTGGCGCTGGTGAATGACACCGTGGGCACCATGATGACGTGTGGCTACGAGGACCCTCAGTGTGAAGTCGGGCTCATTGTCGGTGGGTGTGATTTCTCGCCGCGGTTTTTACAGATGACTTTCAGGGTGCACAGGTTTAGTGATCGTCTGCTTGCCAAGTCTTCATTTAGATGTGCATTCCCAGCTGGGGCTTCCTGAGGGAACTGCAGGGGTTTGTAAGCTGATGAAAAGCAAATAATTAAGTTTATGTTAAGAAATGGGGCTGTGCCATTAATTGAAATACAAGTGAAACTGCAATATAGATTAGAGTGGTAGTCAAACCAAACATTTCATTAAAAAATGATGTAGTCTGCTGCACAGCGTGTTCAATCCTGCATAAATCTGTACATGTGCTGGAGTTTAATCTGCAGTTTCCAGTGTTCCTGTGCATGAATCGTGTAGTACTCCAAAATAAAAGCTTGAACTTTCATTTTATTCATAGGACTAAATCAGTATTGTAACTAGCAGCGTCAAATAAAATTTACAACAACAATATATTTATATCTTAAGTTTTATGATAAGAGTTTCAACAATGATAATATATTACAGATGATAAATAACAAATATAAAGATTATTGAATAATATTAGTAGTAGTTGTAATGATAACTATAAATTGGCCTTGTTTATGAACTAGTTCTGTCAAACAATTATTTGCGTCCAAATAGTTTTTCTGGTTTTTATTACATAATGTGTGTCTACTGTGTTTATTTATTATGTATATATAAATACAGACACATGCATGTATATATTTTAGAAAAGTATTGTTATTTAAATATAATATAAATATATTAATGTATACACATAAATAATTTCAAGTGTATTCATATATACAAAATAAATATACACAGTACACACACAAATATTATGTTAACAAATATTTTGAAAGGGATTAATAATTTGACAGCACCAATA
>JAUMHP010000046.1:156329-170038 GCA_032361065.1 Enteromius trimaculatus
TATATTTTATGTTATATATATATATATATATATATATATATGTATGTATATGTTTTTATATATATATACATATTAAATTTGTTAAACATTATGTAAACAAAACACGTAAATACATGTGAATATTTTCCTAATATATACTGTATGTGTTTGTATCTGGGAATAATTAGCGCGTACATTTTGATGCAGTTAATCATCTTATCTTCATTTCCAGCATTTAAAGTATAAACGCGTTTCTTTTTATGATGCATTTTGATTCAAGCTTGTGCTTCTGCTTTATTCCATCAAATGAAATGCCTCTTGCTTTAATGTTTAATTTTTTTTTTTAATGATTTTTAGAGACACTGTACATGAGTGTATTTGTGTCTTGTTGCTGCAGGCACAGGGACGAATGCGTGCTACATGGAGGAGATGTGGAACGTGGAGCTGGTGGATGGAGATGAGGGTCGTATGTGTGTGAACATGGAGTGGGGAGCGTTCGGAGACCGCGGGGAGCTGGATGACGTTTGCACTGAGTTTGATCGAGCCGTGGATGACCAGTCCACTTACCCTGGGAAACAGCGGTGAGACTTCACCTCTTGATGCTTTATACCACCTCAGCTTCCCATCAGAGAGATGTTTCCGTGTCTAATGGAGTTCAGATTTGAGGCCCAGGATGCACTGGCTTCCAGTCACACATGAAATAGATTTTTTTTAAAGTGCCATTACTTATTTATAGATGTCTCAATAAAACTACATTATGGATATGCTTGCAGAATTTAAAGCCAAAGCACTTCTTAGATCATTAGATTCAGGCCGGCTTAGTCCAATGAAAGCCTAGGGTCCGTTTCAGATGTGATGAACTGCCCGCAGCTGGAAACTACTCCAAGAAGAGCTCAGATGTGTCCCAGCAGTAGTAGAAACGTTCTCCATCATAGAAGTAGTTTACTGAAACAGGTTCATTTAGTCTTATGCCATTTGTAACTTCCTTATGCCTTTTTATTACAAATATCCATTTATTAATACTATTGCCTGCTTTATGAGTAACAGTGGAGAGGAAGATTTCCAGCCAGTGCTTGTGTTTATGTTCCAGTGAGGAAAGCAAATCATGGCATGCTTTACAGCATAAATATTGGTGAATTGAATCAGCTTAAGTGAGGTTCCCATGAGTGCATCATTTTGTTTGCTTTGTCTTTTTATGTACAGTTTCAGTAAAAAGCGTAGATTGAAAAGCATGGATTGACTGTTACATTGATCCGATCTTACCACGTGGCCTACTTGAACTGTGTTTATTGAAGAGACCGTAGTGATTCACAGTACAGTATGTATTCTTAAGGAAAGATGAATAATTTCCTGATTTCTTTGTCAATTTTTTAGATATGAGAAGATGATCAGTGGCATGTATCTCGGAGAGATCGTGAGAAACGTGCTCTTGGACTTCACTGCCAAAGGCCTGCTCTTCCGAGGAAAACTTTCAGAAAGACTGAAAACACGCGGCATCTTCGAAACCAAGTTCCTGTCGCAGATCGAGAGGTGTGTGTGGATGTGTGATGGTACAAATGGTTTTGGGGACACAAATGTGTGCACGTGAGTGAGTGTGTGTGAGCACGCTGGTTTTTGTGATTTATGAGGACTCTCCATAGGCGTAATGGTTTTTATACTGGACAAACTGTATGTGGTATTGCCCTACACCTACCCTACACCTAAACCTACCCTTTTTAGATTTTTTAAAAAACACCATTTAGTATGTTTTTTAAGTCTTTTGAATTACGGGACACTGAAAATGTCCTCATAAAACACCTACATATTGTAATACCTGTCATACCCATGTCATTATACACATTAGTGTCCTCATAAACCACATAAACCCACACACACAAGTGTGTGTGTGTGTGTGTGTGTATGAGAGAGAGTGAGTGAGAGGGAGAGAAGCGTTTGACACCAGACACTGGTATCTGAGCCTCAGAGGCTTTCTGCTTTCTTTCAGATTACATTGAAATGCTAAACACACTGATTATGTCTGTATTTTCTAAAAAGCCTAAGGCACCTTGGCATATACAGTACAATTAGATCCGTGTTGTTTTCTATTGTTCATACATAAAAGCAGTATTTCAGCTGTGGACCACCTGTGAATTTTAAACTGATTTGGCATGTTTTTAACATGTTTATATTCCATCTTCTGGGAGAAATGCAGCCACAGTGTTTTTTTTTTATCTCAGTTTAATTAAACTTCTTATCTTGCAGACAGATATGCAGTAGAATGAGTTTCTGATTATTAATGTGCTGTTTCTGGCAGTGATCGTCTGGCTCTGAGGCAGGTGCGCTCCATCCTGCAGCACCTGGGTTTGACCAGCAGCACGTGTGATGACAGTATTCTGGTGAAGGAGGTTTGCAGCGTGGTGTCCAAACGAGCAGCGCAGCTCTGCGGAGCCGGTCTCTCAGCGGTGGTGGACAAGATACGACTGAACCGCGGCCTGGAGAAGCTCAGCATCACTGTTGGAGTAGACGGCACGCTCTACAAACTCCACCCGCAGTGAGTGACCAAGAGCCTTCAGATTCCAGAGTTTCGAATAGTTGTATCCCAGACAAATATTGTCCTGTCCCAACGAACCAGACAGCAACGAAAAAGCATTTTTTCAGTTTTTTTTTTTAATTACCCTTATGGCTGGTTTTGTGCTCCAGGTTCACTTTTAAGCTGCTTATTCTAACAGAGAAGGTCTTTCAAGTTGTGTTTGGGGCCATTATGTTTGAACACATTGTCTGTCAGACCATCTCAAACTGTCAGCACATTCTCGCTTCGTTCAGACGATCAGGCTTGACGATCTATATGTAGTATGTGGGCTTTTGGGAGGTGTGGAAAAAATAAATAGATAAAATTGTTCCACAATAGCCTGACCTGGCCGGTGTCATATTATCTGTACCCATGATGCTTTGTTTAAGCAGCAGAGGTGTTAAAGCTGAGCTGAATTATACTCTCTTCTTTCCTCTCAGCCGTCCTAAAAACTGACAAATCCTTTAAGATCGACGCTCCCTTGACAAGCACTGAAAACAGCTGCGTGGTTGAGCGATCAGAGGATATTTCTCCCTCTTACTAGATGTTCTAGCTTTAAAGCTCGTTATATTACATATTTTCAATATTCATCACAGAGCAGAGCAAAGCTGGTGCAAAGCTGTCATGGATGCTTGATCTCTCCAACAGCACAAAATTACAGCTTCACTTTAGGGGTCATCTACCAACTCCAACTTTTATTTTAATTGGAAATATGTAAACTATTGTTCAGAGGTTAGGGGTCAGTACATCAATACAGGGACATGTTAATTGATTAAATGTGTCTTTAAGGCATTGTCTTCAAATAAATGCAGTTTTGTTTTTTTGTTTTTCTTTTTAAAATCCTTAAAACGCTCCTGATTAGACTTCCTTGTGCATCTTCTTATTACTAAGTCATTAGTTACTGCAATTAATACTTAGTAAAGCAAAGAACTTAATACTGTGTGTAGACAGTTACTGTATACACAATACAACAATGACTTTAATATCAACATCAAAAACCTGGTAACGCTGTTCTCACTATTAACTAGTTGGTTATGAGCATGAATATTACTGGGATTTTGGTTTATTATTACTTAAAAATAGATATTAATTCTGCAATATCTAAATCTTTAATATTTCCCAATTCTTCTTAAACTATTTGACTAAGTATTGATGAGTAGTAATTAAGAGTATATTGAGGCAAAAGTATGAATAGTTCATAGAGAGAAATGGACCCTAATCTAAAGTTTGATCTGAATAATATGTAGTTATCTATTATATAGTTTAAAGAATTAAAGTGATGTGTCTATTCTTGTATCAATAATTCCCTTTGATTTAGGATTTAGAAAGTAATTAGTAGTGAGAGAGAGTCATTTGTGCAGTGGTCTAATAACACTGTTGAAGATGTAATGAATCAACTTACCCAGCAGTGTTTAGGAGTTCAATGACCGCGTCAGCGACCGTATACTGTCAAGTTTTCAGTCAAACGAGCTTTAGAAATCAGCATAAGTCTCTCTGGAGCAACATGTTGTGCTTTAAACTTGGTTCAAAAGGCCCCCGCCGACCTTACTGAGAGTCTCTTCTGAAAAGAGTCATTTTATGAATCAAAAATGACAGGCGCTGTTTTATGTTGAGAAAACGGTATTGAACATGGTAGGAAACGTTTGACGCACATTTGATGTGGAAATTCAACGTGCGAAGGCTTGTAGCGGGGCTTTTTTCCTTCTGCGACTGCTTTAATAGAGGAAAAAACGCACATTCTGTTCTCATTTAGGATGTGAAATAAAGTGCGTTCACTTTAAAGGAAGCCAGCCGTATATAATTTGGCCGTTTTAGCTTTATTTAAACTTGGGTTTTTTGTGTGTGTGTTTGGAGTATTCAAAAATGAAGGAAAAATGTAAATACAGTGTATTTTGATCAATATAATGCATCGTTAGATAAAAAAGATTAATTTCTCAAGAACATACAGAACTCTAACGTTAATTTAGGACTTTTAAGTGCTCTTAGAATATTTCACAAAGCAGTTCTCACGCTTGAACTAGCTCCTAACTCCTAGCTCCTGACTAAAATGAATTTTAAAAAGGTATCGCCTTTTATTTTTGAAAGTTATTCCATCATCCATAGCTCCGCCCCCTTTACTCTGAGCTCAAGACTTCTCTTTATTTCTCAGGACACGTTTGTCTGGGCAGCTTTGAGAACAGGTTTTTATTTGAGAACAGGATGCAATGATTTGTGAATACGGGCCCTGTTGTTGATCCATGCCTGTTCCTCTCTTTTGTCTCCTCAGCTTCGCCACCATCATGCGAGAAACCTTAAGAGACCTGGCACCCAACTGCGAGGTCACTCTCGTCCAATCAGAGGATGGCAGCGGGAAAGGCGCTGCCCTCA
This sequence comes from Enteromius trimaculatus, assembly GCA_032361065.1. Taxonomy (NCBI): domain Eukaryota; kingdom Metazoa; phylum Chordata; class Actinopteri; order Cypriniformes; family Cyprinidae; genus Enteromius; species Enteromius trimaculatus. The sequence continues at coordinate 161,224 of JAUMHP010000046.1, forward strand.
TCACAGCCGTGGCCTGTCGATTAAGAGATGCTAAAAAGTAGAGACTGAACAAAATAATGAGGGGAAAAAATACACACTGAGCTTCCAGAGATTGCTTTTTTGTTATTATTTTGCCACAATGTGACTTTACTGAAACAACACTCCTGTCTGAAAAAGAATGCGTCCTATTTATTTATTGCTTTAGGTCATGCATTGTACTTGTCATGTGCTGGTGGAGGATTGTTTGTAGAAAAAAGGGGGAAAAAACGAAACAAAAATGAAGCAGAACAAAAACTATTAACTATTATATAAATATAGATTTGTATTGTTCCTGATTTGAATTACTGTACTGTCTGAAGGAAGCACAAAGAGATTTTATTCACCTGGTGAGCTGTGAATAATGTCTTTTATTTCTGTACTAAACTGGAGTCTGCGTATTTCAGATGAAATAATTATTTTGTTTGTTTACTGCCTGTCAGCTAAAGATGCTTCTTCACAGCGATGCCATACAAGAACCATTCAGTCAAAGACCCATCTCTTCTCTTCTTACAAAGAAGCTTTCTTCCGCTTCTTCAGGTTTCTTTATGGAGCCATGTCGACAAAAACGGTTCCTCTATGGCATCATGAAGCACCTTTATTTTTAAAAGTGGAGCTGAATAAACACACATTTTTAATTTTGTGCTGAATTCAAAGGAATAAGGACCTTTTCAAAGGGCTAGCTCACACAAAAATGGAGAGACGGACTCCTCTGCTGCACATCTTGGCCTGAGGATTTCTTTTTTTTTATGTTGAGGGTGAACTATTCCTTTATATAAGTTGAATAAGCGAGGAAGATGTCTTAATTCACTGTTACTGAAGGACAGTCCAGCCGAGACGAAGCTAATTTAATTAGTCTTCTGAAGAAGGCTGTCAGGGGAAAAAGCCTAAGCTGACGGTTTGAGGAAAATCGTCAGAATGAAGTCTTGTGTAATATCTCGTAATGCACACAGAAGCCTTGTGTACAGACTGAAGTTAAGCTCGCTCTCTATGTTTAAATGCACTATATTAATTGCATTGGCACTTTTTAACTCGGAAGTGGCAGGTGAAATGATCACTGTGAGATGTCTAGAGACTCGCGCTGTGAAATCGAAAGCATCTTTTCCCGCAGCCCGGTGGTGTATTTATTATTGATGATGCTGGTGTTGCTGATCAAAGATAGGCTTCAGTTGATCGTGTTGTGGATAATGCCAGGGTTTCTCCGATAGCTGAGTGAGTGTCATTTTGTGTCAGACTTTCAGTAAGAAACCTTCTGCAAACTAGTCCAGTAATCGTATAAGATGAATGTAATTTGTGTGTGATTTTGTTTATTTATCTACTTGATGTAGTTTGGATGAATTGGATGAAGCAACACAAATTGCTTTACATGCTTCCCTTTATTCCCTTTGATTTACACTAGAGCTTTCAGACAATAAAGATTGACAACGCTGGCTGGCACCCTTACGGTGCATTACCAATTGCCGAGATTGGTAGAGCCTACTGGAAAATGTCAGGTCATCTATTTTTGTATGTAATTTCAGTCTTCACACAAAGACGGAGCAGAAATATCCTTCCGGCTGAGATTTGAGCACTGCGGGCTGTGGCATTAGAAGCACAATATCTGTACGTTCACTAACCGTTGGTTATAGATCATGTTAATTTATATAGACAGAGTTAGGTGTAAGGCAGGTGTGATAGAAAGATTGATATAAAGTAACATAAACATTATTGTATAAAGGTTTGGGGTTGGTAAGGTTTCTTTTTTTTCTGTTTATATTTCTCCAGTCTTCAGTGTCACATGACCCTTCAGAAGTCGTTCTGATATGCTGATATACAGCTATTGTGCTGTTTGTTTTTTCTTGTTCTGGATATACTTTGATGAATAGAAAGTTCCAAAAGACAGTATTCCAATAATAAACGGGGGAAAATGAAACATTTTGATCAATTTGATGCATCACTGTTAAATAAAAACATAAATTTCTTTCCAAAAAAAAAAATGTATTACATAAATGTTAAAGGTATGCATACATGCTGTAGTAGATTCCAACTGTTCAACTGGTCGTAATGGGAGTTCAGAATGAAAATCAGGTCGTTTACTCAGGTCATTCGTTTTTAAGTACTAGTTACTCATTACATTTTCAACCGTGTTATTAGATTACTGAATACATTGCTTTCTCTTAAAAGTATTTCATTACTTATTGCTAATTTCTTTCTAAATACTGTATCAAAGTTAATTAATGATACAAGGATAGACATGAAATATTCTTCTCAAATAAAAAATAACTATATACTATACATTTTTCTGGTTATACCCATTATTAACTATCAACTATCTATGAACTGTTCCTCAATATACTCCTCATTACTGCTTATTAATACTTACTTATTTTCAGAAGAATTGGGTCTTGCAGAAATGTATATCTATACTATATAACAGACAGTATGTGTTTTAAAGTAATAATAAACAGCCAATATCATGCTAATAATTATATCTAGTGTAGAGTGAGAATAGTGTTACCAATATTCTCATTAACTCAAAGTACTTCGACTGAGAGACGTTCATGAAAAGCATGCATTTTAAGGTTAAACTTTAAATTTCAATATTAAAGCCACTGTTTTATTGTGTATAAATGTCCATACACAGTATTAAATTCAGTTACATAAGAAGTAACTGTTATTAAATTGCAATATATATATACATATATAATCCAGTGGCTAATTACACCCAACACTGAGGAGAGAAAATGTAATAAAAAATGTACAAATAGTGATTTGAAGCGCTTCTTTTCAACCCTTGCAGTGTTTCATTTATGAAAATAAGTTGCATTTCGCATTGAACCAAATCGGTGTAGTCCTCAGCATCCTTCTGATGCACAAACATCTTTAAGGTTTCGGTTGTAGCATTATACAAACATCAAGTTCATGCACAGATGCTGAAATATTCATGAAGCTTTTCTAATTTAGCTTTGAGCAGTGTGTGTTTTGTGGAATTGCTGTCAGTCATTTCTATTGAGTCGTGTGAATTTCTGACTGGATAACAGCTCTTCTGTTCAGTATTCCTGTCCATTCTGTGCCCGCGAGCGGCTCTGCTTACTCCAGCAGGGCTCCGTGCACAATAACTCATGAATTTTTAAGGTCAGATCAGGTCTGCTCTGCTGCGGCGTTCAGAAGTTCCGTGAGGCACCTGCACCTGAACACTTCACAGAGTCAGAGATGGCATGCTGAAGCCTGCTTCTGAGATGACCTACGCCAGCAGAGGTGATGCTCCGGGCACAAGTACAGAACCAGTGACCTTTAACATGCATGATTTCCAAACAAGATCTCTGAAAGTGTGCGGTTGTTTTGTAACAATCCTTTTGGAGATGAATAATTCACAACGAGGTGTTTGTTCAACAAAGTTGTGTAATTGTGCCACTACATGTGCATTGCAACTAATAAAAGAAAATAGCTCAATGGGGGAACAAAGTTAAAGTGAGAATGCAATAATTCAGTATGTAAATGCATTACTGCGGTTTCTAAGAAACCGAGCGTGCTATTAAAAAATGCACATGTTAAGAAAAGAGAAACAAATTAAAGGTCGACAAACAGAATATTTTTATTTCACCTCCGTTATTTAAAAATATGAATGTGTTTATTCATACTGTGAAGCAAACGCTTACAGGCTTGACAAAAGAAGAGTCCGAGGTGAACACGTGCTAAAATGTCATTTCCACAGATGAAAAGATACTGTGGTGTAAATCCATTTCCACTTGAATATGTTTGATATGAAGTAGTGAGAGTTTAGTTTCTGGGCCAGGAGGACAGTTGATTAATGTGTGGAGCTATTGTTCAAATAGGATTTACAAGTACTGTACATTACAGATGAACATGCAGAAGAAAATGATTTCCATAATTTCCCCGAAGATATTAAGCAACACAACTAAAAAGTCTGTAAATAGATAGATAAATAGATATACAGTTATTTTAAGTAGTATTCATATTTCACAGGTTTCTTTACCTACTCAAAAATACCCAACTGCAGGTTGATTGACATCATATATCGCATACATCACCTGTTTATATTATTTTCTCCTAATCTCAACAGCACTGAAACTCTACACCCTCGGGAAAACACACTCGCTTCTCTTAAACAGCACAAGCAATCTGTATTTGTTTGCTGATCACAACTAATGACCTTTGGATTGATTCAGAACTGGGTAGCGTGATCGGGTGTTGTTATTGCATGACATGGTTTCGTCCTCACGCTCTTGAAGGGTTTTCCTTCAGATGTGAAGCAGTGCTTTGACTGCAGCAGAATAAATAACAGGCTGCTGCTGCTGACTTTTAAAGGAGTGTGTTTTTAAAATCTGCCTGCAGTGTCTTTCTGTAATGTCATATTATGTCCTGTAGCTGTATCCAGTGATGTATATGACGGTCTCTTGCTGAGAGCACCATCTGTCAGAAGGAACTTACATTTGTCAATTTGCTGCGTAGCCAAAGGTCAAGCATGCAGTGGCTATAAATGAATCTTCTGACGTTAACGCTGAAACAGAACCTGAACAGAAATTGCTCTGTGCTCCATTCTGTCTCTGTAGTCACAAATGCCATTTATCCCAGAGTCTGGCTCTCTACCTGTAACTGGGAAACTCTGTAAAATCACTGGGAATATGCTCCTCATCGAGACCCATGCCTCTGAAAGGGAATAATAGAGCTTTCAACTTGTATGAATGTGAACTACACTAAATGATCACTTAATTCTTTTCTAAAATGTCAAATGCATATTTAAACAAGATTCTAGAGCGGGTTTCAGACGAGGCTTCCTATTAACTCTGCATGTGTTAAGCACTTCTGTATGCTTTATCAATCAAAGGGCAACGCGCTCATTGTAATTGTCCATTTTGGCCTCTTTCATTTAATTCCACCAGTGTTTAAGTTTTGTCTGTTTCACAGTCAGTGAGAAATGTTGTGCTGATGGGGGGCATTGTGATATTCTATTTATTTATTGCATCTATTTAAAGAAGACATTTCATGCCCCTTTTTACAATATGTAATATAAGTCTCTGGTGTCCCCAAAATGTGTCTGTGAAGTTTCAGCTCAAAATGCCCCACAGATCATTTATTATGTCATTATGAAAATGCTTATTTTTAGCGGAAGCAGAAGAGGCTGATTTTTGTGCCTGTCTTTTTAAATGCAAATGAGCTGCTTGTCCCCGCCCCCTTTTCCAGAATAGATCTGAGCCATTACAGCAGTTACCTGCTAAAAACATCTGTTCTGATTCTGATTTATCCTGCAGAAATCCTGCGTTTTAAACCTCTGATGTAGAGTTTTCTGAAGGACACAGACCGGTCAAAGCCATGCGAGTACTAAACTAAGTACTCAGGTTTACATTAAAAACAGTCGATTAATTATGTCTGTGATGGAAATAAATCTCATGTTTATATTAGATCAGTGACAGCAATAGAAGTCAGAGTAAATAGCTGTTATGAGTGCATTTAGCTCCACCAGAGGGCACCCACATTCACCACACCTCCATTGGACACTTTCTCTCACGGACTCAATTTCCCATCAACCACTGCACCTCCACACCTGCTAGCACTCAGTAATCATCACCAGCTGCTGTCTATTATCTCACCCACTCAGTCATATCAGTCTCACAACAGCTGTCTGTGAAGTGTTGACATGCACGGGCAATTTTAAGTGTTCTAGTTTCCTGTTTGTTTCTAGTGTTTTTGACCTTGCTCTGTTCCATGATTCTGTATTTGTTCGCCACCCGCCTCGACCCCTTGTTTTGGATTTTGACCACAATTTTGCTCTATCTCCGATGTACCTGTCTGCCTGTGTTTCTGACCTTGTCTGTTGACTTTGGAATAAAAGCGCTTGCAAATGGATCCGAATCACAACTGCTCTCTCGTCTCCTCTGAGGATCTGTTAGCATGTTCTGCTCTAACTTTCTCCACGGTATTTGGACGAGTACACTGCTGTCACTTGTGAAATCAAAACGACTGTGTTTTGGGTGGAAACTTACAAATAAAGAGGTGTTAATATTACAATAAGATCCCTTTATACCGTCACAAGGAGAGCAAGATCAGACGCACTCGTTGCTGCAGAATCAAACAAATACTAAAACAAAGTTACTGGGTTCATCTTTCTCATGTTTCCTGGGCTGGTAGAGGCACCAGGGACCTGATTTTAGCACTTAAAACCTGGAAAATGTTGATTTTCATGTCACCTATATAATAAGCACAGCCTCCTGTTATTTCAGTACAGTGCCTCCAAACTGTTCATTTACAATATAATGTATGATGTAATATTAACAGAAAGAACTTATTTGTGAATAATGACACAAGAACTTTTCATTCTGATGTTCACTGACAGATACTTTTGAGAGATTAACTAAATATGGAATTTACTTCGTCATAACTGTGTGCACTGATAAAATGATTTTGTGGTGAATAAATACTACATAAAACACATTTCTACAATAAATAATTTCATTGTAGTTTAGGAAAAAATAAATTCCATATAATTACTCAACATTTTTGGATGTTGGGCATGCAAAATAGTTTTATTAAGACCATAAATCTGATGCTTGTCATGAATATGATGATAAGAGTCAATGAAGGAAATAGTTTGGACTTGTCACAACTCATATTTGACATTATTCATCTCAGTGTACATTTAGTTCGATAACTGTCAAGTTCAATTTTGAAACTGATTTAATTCACCGCAAGGCTGTTGAATGCTCAGTGAAGGTGTGCAGTATTTTCCTGTGAATGCACAGCTATAAAATAGTTCAAGGTCTGTCTATCCCATTACAGTTTCTTGGCTGAATTATTTAGTTATTTCTAAAATCCTTACAAGATGCAAAAGAAACACTCAACACTGGCTGAGCCCCCTCCTCGACTCCATCTTCACCGACTGCAGACCTGAACATGCATCCAACCCTATCATCAAGTCATCGGTCTCATCAGCAACAACGATGAGACTGCCCACAGGGAGGAGGTCCAGCATCTGGCCATGTGGTGTACAGACAATAACCTGCTCCTTAACAGCACCAGACCAAGGAGCTCAATGTGGACTTCAGGAAGGAGAGAAGTGGTTCACATTATCCCATCCACATCAACGGAATGATCGTTGAGTCTTTTTCATCCTTCAAGTTCCTGGGGATCCACATCTCGGAGGACCTGTCCTGGACCACCAACACCTCCAGCCTGGTCAAGAAGGCTCACCAGCGCCTCTTCTTCTTGAGAACACTAAAGAAGAACCACCTGTCCTCAGCCATCCTGGCGAACTTCTACCGCTCTACAACAGAGAGCATCCTAACTAACTGTGTCTCAGTGTGGTACGGGAGCTGCTCTGCTGCGGAGCGTAAGGTGCTGCAGCGGGTGGTGAAAACTGCCCAGTACACATTTAATATTGCACATAATCACTAATCTAAAAAGAAACAGGATTCCCGGACACCGAGCTAGCAAATAAATCTGACACAAAACAGCGCTGTTACGTGCACTTACGTTCACTAATGTTTTTTGTTGTCATCTTCCCCATGTGCTCTTTTGTTTTCTCCCCATGACCGAGTTTCTGTTAATTACTCATTCATGTCAGGTGTGCCAAGCTAGTTATCTGTGGTAAGTTGTTTCCTGTCTTTCAGTTCTTGTCCGTTATCGTCAGTGTAACCTGCTTGTTTTTTGATTCTCTGTGTTTCACTAATAATTAAATGTTTCATTACTTTGACTCTGTCCATGTCTTGCCGGAACACCAGCGTGACAAGCGCATTATTTTTTGAATAATTCAACTCTTATATGAGCAGAAGGTGTTAACCACAAAGTATAAAGATGTTGAGAGAATAAAAGATATAAGGCTTTTTCTATAGCACAAATGTGCTGGGTGATCAAGTGTTTCCTGGCTTTGCTTACAGTTTTGTCCCTAGACATTGCTCTGGCATCTGAGGGAAAAATCTTTTCCCAGAGAGCAGCACAATTGCAGGCATCATTCACGTCTGGAGCACAAACAGTGCAAGGCAGGACATGTACAATCTGTGAGAGGCAAGGCTTTAGTAAGGTAATGGCAGAAAGAAAAACTCATGAGCCTTTTTATCTTCAAAGGGCCACCGCAGTACATCTGACCGCTATGATATGGTTCTGAACACAACCACTATGAAAGAAAATCTATTGACAAGCTCCATATAGAGACTTAATCAGAGCAATTTGCGCAGTAGCAATTTTGCCCATCTGTTTGAAATGGATTATACAGCAACATCACGTACTGAATGCTCTGAGAAACCTTTCAGAGCATAAACATTATTAATAGCCAATTAAATGCCATTTGCGATAGCATTCACCTTTTTAGATTAGTAGTCTTGTGTTAAATTCTCAATCTGAAGAAGTTGAATTCTGGTCTGCTATTCATAAAGTGTAAAAATAAATGACAAATAGCCCTATTTCCTTTGGGCTTTTATTCCTGCTGCTGGTCATTATGCTGGGTTTGGGAAGGCACTCGCTCTTCTCCTGTCAGTGATTTCCAGTGAAAACAACCAATAATTTTTGTTAGAAAGAGACAGATTTTCTGAGCAAGAGCGCTGAATCACAGACATGGCGTATATGAAATGGGTGGAACATGTTTTAATTTGAGCTTTTTTACTTTGTTCTTTGGTATTTATGCATTCAGTATTTTGCATTCAGTCTCCTAGCTGAATTGGGCCCAGAATTGTAGATTTCCATAGACACACATAAAACAAGCCATACTTCACTGAGGAACAGAATAAAAAAGAGACAGACTAATATTAGCGTAGAGGCCATTCTTTTTACGATGTAGCGAGTACACCGTGTGTTAAGGGGAGTGTTC
>JAUMHP010000046.1:188076-203703 GCA_032361065.1 Enteromius trimaculatus
TTCCTTTTTTTGCCCCCCCCCCCCCCCCATCTCTCTCTCTGTCTGTCTAATGCTTTCATTCTGCCAGCAACTGTTGGCACATCTTCTACATTCTGCTTCTATTTTTTAAGGTTATATTACATTGTTATTGCACCATGTCCAGTATACAACATACACCGGCACATAAAGGGTTTCTTTGCAGCAGGTTAATTATGTTGCTTATTTTTAGAATTACAGTTGGCATTTCTGAGACCACTAGTGATAATTATTCTATTCTATTCTATTCTATTCTGTTCTATTCTATTCTATTCTATTCTATTCTATTCTATTCTATTCTGTTCTGTTCTGTTCTATTCTATTCTGTTCTGTTCTGTTTTGTTATATTCTATTCTGTTCTGTTCTGTTCTATGCAATTCTGTTCTGTTCTGTTATATTCTAGCTGTTCCATTATGTTCTGTTCTATTCTATTCTATTCTATTCTATTATGATCCGTTCTGTTTTATTATATTCTAGCTGTTCCATTCCATTCCGTTGTATCCCATTCTATTCTATTCTATTTTATGTGATTCTATTCTATTCTGTTCTATTCTGTTCTGTTCTGTTCTATGCAATTCTGTTCTGTTCTGTTTTGTTATATTCTAGCTGTTCCATTATGTTCTGTTCTGTTCTATTCTGTTCTATTATGATCCGTTCTGTTTGATTATATTCTAGCTGTTCCATTCCATTCCGTTGTATCCCGTTCTATTCTATTCTATTTTATGTAATTCTATTCTGTTCTATTCCATTCTATTCTATTCTATTCTAAAGTTATAAAAGACATAATATGGAATGAATGTCAATATATTGATTTCTGTGTAAAGTGAATTGATTAATTTCTATTGGTTGCTGGGATAAATGAATTCTGATGGATGACCCTCTTCCAGTAGGATTGGTAGGCTGTTAATTTGCATGACCTCCAAAAGATTCACAATTGCATAAGGTTTAGAATAGAGAGCTCTGAAACAAGCTTGCATTTAACAATAAAGGCTCTCTACTTGCATCTCTAATCCCACGAGGAACCTTGAACATCAATAGAGACGTTTCATGGCAAGATTCTTTATAGCAAAAATAGTTATTTAGATTTTTAAACTGTTCTTCAGACTAAGACAACATGGTCTTTTAACCCTGCATCGTAATACGAGCACATTCTATTTTAATGAATTTGAGACTTTACTGTACATGCTACCGTTTTTAATCTGGATGTCCTGTCCGGAGCACATTCTTACATTACACTTACATTTTGGCAGACGTTTTTTTTTTTTTTTACAAAACAACTTACAAATGAAGACAATAGAAGCAATAAAAACCAACAAAAGAGCTTATTTAATGTAGCAAGTTTTTTTTTAAAGAAAACAAGTAGATAGAATAAAAAAGAAAGGAACTTGAACTGTATTTTATGTGTGTTAAGAAATGCCAGGTTTGGAGCTCTTGGGTTATGATGGAAGGTCTCTCTGGCTCCTGTCACGGCTTCTGCTGTTCTCCAGGGAGAAAAGGCTAAAAGGAGCTGATATTTCTAAAAAAGAAAGCTTCTGGACTGTTTGTATAGCTACATGGTAAATGGTAGAAGAGCATCTGGCAGGTCACTGAAGACCACACAGAAGCCTTGAAGGCAGTTGGATTGTTTCCCATGAAGCAGATGGACTGTACTGTGCTTGAACTAAATCTTTGAAATCAATTTTTTGGTGAAGTTGTTTGTAGGAGAGGGCAGGGTTAACTGAAACTAAAATAAATTAGAATATATTCTTACTTACTAAAATAAGGTGAACAGAACTTAATTTGCTCTTCAGAGCTGCTTTAAAGCTGAATAACATCCTGAAACCTTGACACTGATGTAGAATTCACTGACTGTTATTTCTTACTTCTATTGTCAGCAGAACCTGAGCTTTCTTCATAGCTGAGTTTCTGTAATTGATTTAAAGCTGCTCTGACATCATCTCTATTGTATAAAGCATATATACTGCATGTATAGAGAAAAAATCATCCCTTTATAAAAACCAACCAATTTAGTGGACAGTTTCTGTAAAAAGGTTTGACTTCAGTTTTTTTATTTTAAAGATAAGATTGTTTAATTAAAGTCCTGGGGGCCATAAGAAATGTCTTATCTTAAGTCCTAAGTTAAGATTTAAAAGTTAAAGAAGATTTAAAGAATCTAAGTAAAACTGCCACAGATAAGATGTGTCTGTAATTCTGAAATACGTCTCCAGGTGATTTTCTGAGAAAGAGATTAGATTAAAGCAGGGCTTGGCAACCTTTCCTGCAGAGCCCTGATATTAAACGCTGCATTTTCTCAGCAATGTGTAATAACTGTGATTAATTTTAATTTAGATTCAAAAAATTAATTGTTCTATGTACGTGCTCATAGACCATTAGCATTGTTGCATTAAATTACATGGTTATTGGCAAAAAAAGAAGAAGGAGCTGGATCACAGGCTGTGAAAGTCTAGTCTCTCAATGCACCAAGAATACTGTATAAATGTTCACTGGAAAAATAATGTATATGCATTAATGTAATGATAAAGTAATATAGCACTGTAAAAGTTATTCAGTTTGCATGCTTCTGTGAGTCACTGAAACAAAATATCAGAGAAAACCCATGATTTTCAATAGCCCTGGGAAAGAGGAAAATCTCTGTTGTTATATTGAAGCTCCTTCCTTTTAAACCCTCATTAGTAACGATGCTGCCTCCTCTGGTTTATATTCATGATCAAACAGATACATGAATTTAGATAATAGATGGAGTGATGCTGAAGTGAATGGCTGTAACTGCTTCATTGCTGACATTCTCTTCCTCTGTGTTCAGCAGTTCAGTTTGGGGTGAGCCGATCCTTTAACCATGCTGTGATTTTATTATTTTTTCCTTTGTCCTTTACAAATGTATCGTGTCTTGTCAGATTATCCGCTACGACCTCAGTAAGATCTCAGAACATGTGACATTTCAAAAGCATTAATAGGTTTTAGGTGAATAGGAAACAGGAACTTAACAGGGACTTAAACATGCCTTGCTATATCTGCTTACGCTTCATTTTGACAGAACACCTTCTCCTGACTGTAAGGGACAATCGACAATAATAAAAGAGGAAGATTAGATTTTATTATTTTTTTATTTTTTTTTGAGTAGGTTTTCTGGTCAAAGGAGTTAGAATTTAAACAAAACAAACAAAAACAAAAAAAACATTCTGCACTATTTAACAAAATGCAGGCATTCACATGTTAATGTGATCTGTTAGTAAATTGCATGTTCTGAAAAAAGCAGCTTGGTTCCAATAAATGCTTTTCAGCAGATTTTTATTTTTATTTAACTATGTGGTTAAAAATGATAGCTTAGTGTTTTCCTTGATAAGTCCATTCTGTTCACCTGTGTTGATTAATAATCTTGTTTATCTCTGTTTATTTAGGGCCTGTGTTCTCCTCTGTATCTCGGTCTTGTTTGTGTTGGTAGTTCTGCTTTTTCCTCGAGTTCTTCAGCAGCTTCAGGCGAATCTGCTTATTAGCCAGAGTTTAATGTCCAAATCTGCCCAACAGTCAGCTGCTCAGTAACATTTTCATACATTTTTTACAAAAAATAGCAAGGCAATAATAATTACAACAGCTCCTTTAAGACATTTATTCATAGTGTTCCAACTGGGATTGTTTTGAAAGAAATATCTTCTGCTTGGCAAGGCTGCATTCATTTGCACAGTGAAAAAAAATACAGTACATGCCTGATTCAAGGAGGGGGTCTAAAATGACCACAAAAGTTCAATTGTGCTTTTATAAGTAGCCTATATTTAAGAAATGTTTAGTGTCAAGTAAGTATTAAATTGTTGAAATGTTCAGTGTTCAGCCTTTGCTCCAGTGTTTGGTTTTGTTTCAGGTTCGCCCAAAAATAAACATTTCTTACAAAGTTTCTTATATTATTGCACTGCAAAAATGTATACTAAATTTAATAAGGTTGCAATCAATTTATTTTAGCTCTGCTGTCATATTTAAAAAAAACTTTCCATTTGATCGTGACGGGAGTGCTACTTTTAAACAGTCTTTGAACTGTATCATACCTTTGAGAAAAGCTTGCCCGTCAAAGCTCTGTTAGTTGGGAAAAAAGCTCAATTATGTTTTTTAGTTTTATTTTTGTTAGCTGAAATAAAAAGGGTGGGGGGGTAGACTAGATTCTGTAACCAATATATTAGCTGTTTAGTAGAATAACGTGAATGAAAGCATGAATACCTCTGCTGTCAGTTTGAAGAAGACAAGTGACTCGTAGGACACATTATCTAATAGCCTTCACTTCATTTTTGCACCAGCTTGACATCCATGAGAACAGTAGGATTTTACAGGAACAGAGTCCACTTTAATGAGATGACGTCTGTGTCTTTTAGAGTAACATTCAGAGCAGCAAGCCCACGTCCAGCTGCAGGCTTCCATCCATTTACTGTCCAGTATGATAAATTAGCATAGAAATAGCTTCCTGTTGAAAACCTGCCTCCCTGAAAAAAACAAGTTAATAGTGAAGTTATTAATAAGAAAATAAAGCAAAATGATTCTAGATGCCCGAGGCAGGTATAGATGGAAATATCCTACAAGGGTGTATTTATTATTATTTTGCTTGTGTGGATGCATATGGTCAATTAAAAACAGACCTCTATAATGCAAAAAGACCTTACAAATCCTTAGTGTGTCCCGTACCTGCGTCGTGTTTAATTAGTGCTTTTCAGGATACACAGTGAATGAATTCCAAATGTTTGAGACTAAATTCTCTTTTTATTTTCAAAGGAAAACAACAAGAAACCATGTAGGCTTACAAACGCTTTTTGTGACAAATTGTACAGCGTAGCAGTTGCCGGATTAACAACAGAATAGAAATGAAAGGAAACATTCTTGGCTTTTACACAAAACACTGTGCCATTGTGTGACGTTGCCAGGTTGTGGCTTACCAAGCTTTAATTTAGCATTTTCAGACACTGGATTGAATTGATCATAGACAACAGTCTAAATCCTCACGAGCTGGTGAAGGACTCTATGAAGCAAGCTTTTACCGAACCACAACGCTGTAAAAGCTTGCTGCTGACCTCGCTGCTCTACACATACGACAACGCTTTTAATCTACAAGAAAGCATTTCTTGCTCCCGAAATGAATGACACTAAACAAATCATATCACACATTTACAGCTCAGTCAAACCTGATCAGAGAGCTTGCATAGCCACTAGACATTTCTGTAAGCTTTACAGCACAACACAAGCTAATAAACTATATAGTAATAATAAACACCTACAACAGATGTTTGACATTTGCATTTAATACTGAGCAGTTTTCTCGGTCGGGATCACGTGGAGTTCAAGAGCATGGCTCTGTTTGATACGGAATGTCTGAAAACTTTACGGTGCACAATGTATGTCGCCTGCTGTGTTTTTAAAGAGGAGGTGGAACATCTTTCCACGATAAACGTTTCCCACAGCAGCATATGCTACAGACGCAACATAGTTGCAGCCAGCTTGTGGAGCAATTACATTTCAAATTAAATTCAACTGCTGTACAATTGCTTGCGTTTCGTTTGGCCAATTTACATATTTCTTTCTTCATCCGAATAGGTCTGTATTAGTGTCTCAGCAGTGAATGGGTGCCGTCAGAAAGAGAGTCAATATTATGGATAGACAACTAGTATTTTAGCTGGAAGCAACTGTTTGAGTTTTTAAAATGTTTTGAGGGCATCTTCTGTCTTCTCCAGATGTTAACTGATGGACTGGAGTGCTGTGGATTATTCTGATGTTTTTATCAGACTCTCATTCTGACGGCACCCATTCACATCCATTACTGAGACGCTGATGCAGAGACACATTTCTCCAGATCTCACGAAGAAACAAACTGGCGGCCTGAGGCCGGAAGTGAAGCGGGTTTTAAATGGGAATTTATTTCATTATGACAAACAACCTAGTGGGCATCTAGTTATCAGCTTGGAAAAAATAATAATTGTGCTTTGTTAGGTCATCCTGACCCAACGGATGCAGAAGTTTCACACGCTGCAGAAATAGTAAAACAGCCCATAATCCTGAGGTACGGTGACACAGAAAGCTACATGCTTGCACTCAATACCATTTTGATTTTCAAATCCCATTTTATATTAAATACAAATAGTCTGCACTGTTATTTGCTAGAGATAGCGTTGGATCCATTTGCTCAGACTGCGGCACAAACATCTAATGCACTGTATTTATATGAGACTGATTTCTTAGGAATGTTTGTTAGTTCTGTAACTAAACAAAGGTGTTATTTCCAGTCAAATGGAGAGACACACATCCACAGTGTCGTAATCATATTTCAAAGGACACAACATTAAATAATCTATCTATTTACACAAAGAGAAAAACACCAAACAGAAGAAAACCGACAAATCTCCACCGAGCATCTTTAGCAAAAGGCATACCGTTTTCCACTTTCAACTTTTAAATAAAAGGAGTCTGATCTGAAGCAGCTTTTCTGGAGTTTTCGATATAGAAATGATGTAGTGAATGATCAGGAGGATCTGGCAACCTCATTCCTCAGCGTGTTGGTTAGTGTCTCTCTAATAGTCCTGTACTTCCTTTACTTCATACTGTATTCTTGATTCTAAATCATGGTACTTTCTTTTGGTGTCATTTAAGCATTTGAAGGCATAGTAGTGATCTCCACATAGGCTTTATTTGTTTTTCGTAGTCCTATTTTGCAGTAAGTGCCATGAATACTATTACAGTGTTATAATATGTTATAATTTGATTTACTCAGTAAAGCCCAAACACCCAGCACAATACAGAAGAGCTCAGAGAGCCCTATATTGTATAATTATATAAAACTGATGCAATTTCTTACTAAGCTCATCACGGAGAGTGTGATCATTTTTTTATTAACTGTGACAGTCTGAATTCTTCTTGTTTTATTCTGCTTGCCTTGATATATTATCCTGACTTTTTGTCATGGGAAATCTGTGTTAATTAGAACAAAGTGTACAAAATTATTACTCAGAGACGAGTCTGGAACTATGACAAGCCTTAATGTGTAAACTGATTGAATTATGTGGTCTAATTTGTGTTTTTCCACACATAGTTCAAGAGAGATGTCAAGAGTGCTCAAAACTAACTTTTTTAATAAAGTTTAAACGGTTCTGATGAGCAAACATTATAAAATATTGATGATATTTCTTCTCACAGGCTCTGTTTTTCTTGCCATGACCGAGTTAGATTGGGTATTTATTTCGATTTGTGTTATAATCTAGCAGTGGTGAATGCGTATCTCTCTGAAATAGCTGCTTGTTTTAAATGGTAAGCAGTGTATTAGTGCTGCCCACATCAGCCCTGACAGCTTTTCACAAAATAACAAATCTGCTGGTGGCTTGATATGTAACGTTTTCTGCCCTTCATTTCATTGCAAATGTTTTTAATAAGCATGCTTACTCTAAATACACTGGACAAATGTAATTCTTAGTTTGCTGAGAAAAATATATATATATTTTTTTTTAAATTGCTTTATTTTTGGCCATTAATGCTCTGACACCAGAAAGCCATGGATGGATCAAAGCACTATCAGACCGATCTGTGTGTTGCTGCAGTATACAGCTAGCAGTTTCCCAGTGTCATGAAATCAATAAAAGCCATTTTAAAGATTTTAGGTGAACCCAACTGGATAAAATAAAAAATAAGGCGCTAATGATTATGACAATCAGAAACAGCTACTACTGTAGTGTACTTGCATTTTTCATGTAAAGGAACAGATGGAATTAATTTAATAGTCCCCCTTGTTTTTAAACAGTTAGAGTTTTGTAAAATATTATTTGACTGCATTGTTTTATTCAGAATACACTAAAGTAGCAATATTGTGAAATACTATTAAAATTTGAATCTGAATGTATATTACAATGTCATTTATTTCTGTGCTGAAACAGCTGTTGTTATTAAGGAACACACACTTTTTACTTTTCTTTTTTCCCCCTCAGGTTTCTTGATGAATGTATTGCACCCTTGCTGAATAAAAAAAATGGAATTAGTGTAAATAATAGAGTCTTACTGAACATGCTAATTGAACTTTTAGAAACAGGCCTAATCTGTAAAAATGTATTCTGCGTATAAACAGGCATAATTAATTAAAAGCGATGTTTGCTTGAGGTTATGTGGTTCCTGTGCTGAGTTTCTTTAAGTTGCAGAATAGATTGCTCTCCCTGTCGATCCAGCTCAAAATCCAATTGAGTTTCTCATGGGGTTCAGCTAATTCATTAAAAATTCATGAACCTAAGGTAATTCTGTTCTTAAAGTCTGCTCCTCTCCGTGTGTGTATAAGATTGTCTCTCGTATTGCTGGAGTGTTCTGTTCTTTGATGTCTTCGGCGCTGTTGTAAACTACGAGGTGTTGTGTGTGACCTTCTCAAAGAGCTGCTGCACAGCTCGAGAACACAGTCAAATGTAATGGCTATTCATCTATCACATTCATTCTCTTTACAGTACATTCATCTTGCTATTACAGCATTAAGTATAGAATTAGACATCAATGCATGCTAAAGCAGAAGCCAGGTCTTACATAAGCCGCTTGGCACGGACCAATTAGGACACACAGTCAACACTAAAATATAAACATCTGAGTCATAATGACAGATTGGGCATCTTCAGCGCTCTCTACAGTAGCTGTAATAGCATCTGTCCCCTTTGGTATTTACCACAGACGGTTCACATACAGTGGACAAACACAAATACAATACACACGGTACAAATACACATCTCAGGCAAACATTGTGCTTCTGCGCAGAACTGTCTTGAGAAAAGACAAACACAGGCCGTTTGGTGAGCGAGCTTGCTGCCGATCTGAGAAAAGCGGTTCGGCGTCATTCTGTAAACTCAGATTATCAATAAGATTAAAATGTTTAAAAATGTCCTTCAGCGATTGTCCCACAGACTGTTTTGTTGAATGTTTGGGATTTCAGAAGAGTGGCATTTTCAGCATGAATTCTCAAAAAAAAAAAAAAAGGTACAAAAGCTGTCACTGGCTATTTATTATTAAGGACATTAATATAAGGTATTTATAAGCACCCTTTAAGGTTGAAAAAAATGGTTACACTTTATTTTGTCTCCTTGTTATACATTTAAGTACTGTTATTACACGGCTCTCTGGAATGCTTGATTCTGATTGGTCAGTTGAGACATTTGCAGGTTCGTCTTTTCAAATAATAATCGCTCCAAAGTAATAACGCATAGCCGGTACTACTTATATGTTTAAAATCCCTCCGCGCCAACAAAGATAACCGTTTGATGCCATCTTGTGACAAACACTGGACAACCACAATTAACAATGTAACAACTTGTAAATAAATAAAATACATCCGTAATTATATTTTCATATAGAGATGTTATAAATTGTCTTATGTGGTACTATATAGTTTCGCGGAAGGATGAAAATGTTAATTTAAAACAAATATGCCAATAAAATGTTTAAATTCATATTCATGTCCAGTTTTTTTCCTTATGTGGCAAGTAGCCGTGTAATAAGCGGGATAATGTAGAGGCAGCCTGTAGTTATCACGATACAAGACATGATAGCCCTTCAGCGTCCTGATCACACTGTCGGGGCTTATTTCTGCGATAACTACATTATCCCTTACTTAAAAAACTACAGCTCATTACTATATTGTTAGGATCAGGATTAGAGTTATTATTATTTTTTTAAGTTTCACTTTATTTCAATGGTCCATTCTTTTAACTATTAGTAACTTTGTAAATACATGTCGACTAATTCTTATTAATCTACAACTACATGTCTACTAACTCTCAGAGTAGACTAGTTAGGTTTAGGGTTAGAAGAACATATACTTGCATAGTTTTTGATGTCAGTATGTAGTATGTTGTGAACCCAATAAAATAAAGTGTTAGGAGATATTAAGCAGATCATGTACTGATACTCTAATGACAGCTAGATGACATGTAGTTGACAAGATATCTAACGTGGACTATTGAAATAAATTGTTACCATAATTTAGGTCAATGTAATGTGTAACAAGAACACCTTAAAATAAAGTACTACCCAAAAAAGTGTACCTTCTGAACCTGGAGAGCGTAATTAAAATGCTGTGGCACAGTTTGGCTATATACAGTAGACACTCTGTAAACAAATCATTTACTATACAATATTTCTTTAAAAATGACTTTGACATCGCTCGTTTGCACATTGTGGGAAACAAAATTTTTGAGAGTTTTGAGCCCAAAATATCTTTCTTGTAGAAAAGTAGTTGATGATGGCCGAGAGAGCTCAGTGCTCTGCAAATAAAAAAAGATCTTCATCAAATTGACAACACACATGCTGCAAGCGCTCACAACACAATTAAACGAAGACATGTGCTGCAGATAGACCTCAGAACCAGAAAACATGGCTATCTTTTATCCCAGAAATCCTTAAGTAAGATATCAAGTAAAGATCATGTTCCATAAAGATACCTTTCCTATCATAAATATATATAAAAAAAACAAATGTTTGATCAATAATATGCATTGCTAAGAGCTTCATTTGAACAACTTTAAATTGATTTTCTCAATATCTAGATGTTCCTGCTCCCTCAGATTCCAGATTATCTAATAGTTGTATCTCAGACAGATATTGTCCTCTCCTAACAAACCAGACATCAGTGGAGAGAGGATTTATTCACCTAGAACAAGCTGGGCAGCTGGACCATAGGATTTATTTATTCGATGTTATTAGTTTAAATAAGCTGACAAAATATGCAATTATTGTGGAACATTATGCTGGTTAACCGACTTTTACAACTTAACCTACCGTTTTCTGTTTTAACCATGCACAAACGAAGTTTGGATCTACAAATGGTAACAAAAATGTTGTTGGGGTAATGTTGTTGTGTTGTGCTACTTGCATGATTCTCTATTTTTATTTTTGTGTGTGTGTTGTAAGTATTTGCAGCTTCTTTCTTTATTTGTTTGCGTTGTGAGCATCTGAAGAGCTTGTGCTCTCAAACCAATTAAGATGATTCAAAAGGAAATTGTTTTCACAAAACTAGCTTTTTTACGACTTTTAGACTGAATCGTCCCGCTGATCAATTGAAAGATCTGCAAAGTCTTTCTGTTGGCATGAGTAATCCATCTACTGGTCCCAGGCTTGGTTTTTACCCACCCTGACAGGACTTATTTTCTCTGCTTCCTCCGTCTGAAACACTTTCTGGTTCGTGATTCCTTTAATCCCGGATCCCATGCTGCATCCCGTGTCGTCTGAGCAGACCGAGTTATTACAAATCCGAGTGGTTCTCCTGTGCTCCAGCTCCAGACAGGTCCTGGAGTCCGTCACGACTCCGTCGGTGTAAACCCGGTTCCTTCCACCGAAGGCCAAGGGATTAGAGCTGACCGCAGGATCCCTCACATCTCTGGACTTCCGTCGTGGTCTGCTCCTTGTCTTCATCCCATCGCACCAGCATGAATGTGTCCTACACACCGCCTGAAATCCCCTTTTGAAGTTCTCATTATAGTAGCCGTAGATAATAGGGTTGACACTGGAGTTAGAAAAGGCCAGCCAGTGAGCGAACGGGAAAACATAGCCGCTCAGAAGATCCAGCTCGTCTTCATTTAGACCTCCATAATCGGTTAGGAGCATCAGAGTCCAGAGAGGCAGCCAGGAGAGAGTGAATAAAAGCGCCACAACGCTCAGCATCTTAATCACTTTAATCTTCTTTTGGGAAATGAGCGGCCTTCCTTCCTGCTGGGACGGTCCGCTCTCCTGCTGGTCGTTCCCAGAGATGACGGAGGTGGTGCAGAGCTTGATCCCGATGCGTCCGTACATGAGCGTGATCAGCGTGAGGGGAATGAGATAAATGTGGGCGAACAGGACGGTGGTGTAGACCTTCCTCATCTGTGGGCTGGACCAGTTCTCGAAGCAGGAGAAGAGCGGGTAGGTGTGGTTGTAGTCTTCGCCATGGACCATGTAGTGATGCTCCACTCTCTTCACTGTTAAAGTGACCGCTGATGGACACATGATCACCACCGCGAGCCCCCAGATCATCACTATGGTCACTTTGGCCACTAGTAGGGTCAGTTTGGGCTGGAAGGGGTACACGATGCAACGGAACCTGGAGGAGAATAAAACTGAGTTAATCCTCGGACTTTTACTAGAATCATTTTCTTTCTCTCACATCATTATGAAGAGTTTGGGGGAAGTTACTGCTTGCTTTATGATGCTATACATTTCTTTGTCTAAATGGTTCCATAAAGAAGCTGTAGCATTTGATGAACCTTCCTGTTTCACAAAAGCTTCTTCATATTACAAATTTTTGTATTATTATTATTTATTGCATTGCTGTGAATCACCTTTAATTTGACTTCGAAAAGTAATGTTTTATGTTACTTTCTACACACCAAAAGGCCTCAGAAGGAAATGTAAATATGTGTGTACAGTAGAGGCTTTCAGTCGTGCATTCTGGATTATGAGAAGTGAAGAATGCAGGAGAAGGAAGGTCAACACTCATCAGCAGTTCAAAAAGTAATATGTTTATCTAAAGTCATTTTTGTTCATTATAGTTGAATTGGATCAATGAAGGTCAGCAGCAAAGACGATGGGTAATAAATTGGACTTTTAACATTTATGTAACATTTAGTTATTGCAGGCTTGCATCATATTTTGAGTTTGTATTGCTTTCATTGATTTTGAGGACTATTGAATTTGTTTTGTGCAAGTTTACACATTGAGGCAGTATACTCTTATTGAAAAAAGTAATTAGTTACTTTACTAGTTACAGTACAGTAAGTGCAGTTTTACTTGTAGCCTCAACACTGATTCTAAATGCTTTCGTCTCACTCCCACTTTTATTATTCACTCTTTATCACCATAAAAACATAACATATATATCTTTATGTAAACCTATATTCTGAATAGATCAGAGAAGCAGTAAAAACTCTTTCTCAAACAGGATTTAATATTACTAACATTCATAAATGTTCTTTTGACGCCCTGAACTAGTAATTGGGTCAATCTCACAATGTCAAGGCCACATTTCAGTCCAAAATCAAATTAAGAAGAACAAGGAGGGGGGAAAAAAGAAAATTTACTCTAGTAAATAGGTGTCAGATTATTAATTTGGGTTTGTTTTAAACCAGCCATGCAGTAATTTTTAAACAATTAAGTTAAATAAAATTACCCACAAGGCTCAGTTAGACATTCAACCCAACTGCAGCACTGCAAAACAAATGTGTATAATGTGCACAAACAAAGTAGTTTCAAATCCACAACGACACACAGCGTCTCCAGAACATGGCGCCCGCAGCAACACTACAGACACAATAATAGCTTCTTTCTTTTTTTTTCAGTTGAAACAAATAACTAACTAACTAACTAACATAGGCTTAAGCCTTGTCTGTGAAACCGACAGAAATGGTTACTGTTTACCAGATTTAGCAGATGTACCATTTTCAGTTTTGTACCATTAAAATTCACAATTTTTTACTGCTGGGTTTGTCTATTTTTTCAAACAATGCTGGGATTACATTTTTTCCCAGCCTTTTAAAGAGTGTAATTGTCATGAAAATCATGTCACCTTTTTAGAATTTGATTCTGAGATGTTATTGTAAGTTTTAAACATGTGTCAACAGGACTGACCTGTCCACTGCGATGGCCACCAGTGTGAACACCGAGGCAGAGACGGACATGCCCTGCACCAGACCACTCATCTTACACACTGTGTTTGTGAACGGCCACCCTTTGGGAGAAAAGAAAAATGACTGACAAGGTAAATTGTGCTACATAAAACCCCCTCAAAACACACACACACACACACACACACACACACACACACACACGCACACATCTTTTGGGTGACAAATTGTAGACGAAGAGAGTGAAAGATTTTTCTGCTTTTCTCAGCAGGATGTCTGAGTCTTACACTGCAAGTGTAATATAAGAGGAGTTAAAGAAGATTCTCCTCAATCTTTTCTGTGTACAAAAACATCTGCTTGGAAGAAAGATGTAGGTTCATACTTTCATACATATCATACTTGAAATAAAACATACTTGAGGTTAGTGAGAAATAAATCAGCATCATGTTTTTGGTTGTACTTACTGCTAAAACAACAAGGGTAATTACTATATTTATAAGTGCATATAGTATTTGCAGGTGCACAAGGACTGTAAAAAAATCTGTTTATTATTTAAGTGTTCTTATTAGAGTGTAATTATGCACATAAGCACTGACTAATATTAATTAATGCTACTTGGTCTCATGGTATAAACATATCTTGGTGCACATTTTAGCAAGACACAAAATACGTACCAATAAGACATATACATATCACTGCAGTTATAAAAAAAAGAACACCAGAAGCAGTAAAACTCTATACTACTCTATACTCTATACTCCTTTCATACAAATGTAAAGTGTTTCAACTAATAATTTTTGCACAATAACTTGAAGAATAGCCTGATCACCGGTGTGACATGCGCATGTAATTCATTAAAATAGTTATTTCAATTTCATAGTAATTTCAAAAAGATAATTACAAAATGCACCTAGAGTTTTAGGGAATGCTTTTGTTAAATAAAATAAAATTTCCCAATATATTTTATCATTGAGAATTTATTTTATAAGAAAGTCACGTCTCAATCTCGTGAACCCAGTGTCTCCTCTCGTCTTGTGGGATAAGCGTCTCGTCACACCCCCTAATGACTACAGTACCTCGAATGCAATGCTATCCCATTTGCTTTGGATGAAAGCACCTGCCAAATGCATAAATATATATAAAGCTATAAAGAGAATAGTCAAAGAGACTTTTTATGTTGGAGAAGCTATAAACTTAAGCTAAACTAATGTAGTGATTGAGTACTATACTTAGGGTTTGAGTAAATGTTATTTTTACTTTAGGAAGTGAGCGTCTCTAAAGCAGTCAGAGATGCTGCATGCGACTCACTTTGGTGAGTCATGTTCAAAGACGCAGAGTCTAACAGAGGGATGATTAAGGACACGTAAAGGACAATGCACATTCATTACTGCAAAAAAACAACCCAGACAGAGTGATCAGGATTTTTGTATTATGCTGACCCATTGTGAGGTAATCACTGTCTGGCTGAGAATTATATGGCTACTTAACACATGCATAACTAACTGGACATGAAGAATCCATTTGAGTTTTTTTTTCTTTTTATCTCATTTGGACAGTTTTTTTTTAATGAAAGGCTGTTGCCATAGACGATGGTCTGCTGAACGGACCAATCAGAAGTAAGTGCGTTAAACACAACGTAACAGCTTGAAGGAGAATATAATATTTGCTTCCAGAGCACAGCAGACCGACAAACACAAACAGCTCTTTCAAACAAGTGCACATCAACTAAACAGAAGTGTCATCAGAAAATACATGTGAGTTCAGCTTTACAAAGACATTTGTGTTAACTAAATGGGTTGCTATAAAAAAAAGACAGGAAGAGACAGACTAGCTTAACTGGGCAAATCTATTCTTGTAGTACTAAGTGCAATTTTCTGAGTCACTGCACTACAGAGATTCCTGCCCCAGCGCAAACAGCATCACGCCACGCAAATGATGACGACCACTGTACATCACCACCTGCTTTGTGCAAAAATTATATATATGTACAGTATATATATATATATATATATATATATATATATATGCTTTTAAA
>JAUMHP010000046.1:222091-234594 GCA_032361065.1 Enteromius trimaculatus
ACATTACCATCACTCTGTTCTTCTATTTGATAATGTTCAGTGCTTTGCTACAATCTGTATTGTTAAAAGCGCTATAGGAATAAAAGTGATTGATTAAATGATTTGCTCTTCAATACTGATGAATAAAACTATTTAAATGCAATAACAGCCTTGCATGAAAACAGGGAAAGGATTTAGTATGTCATTATATTATTATTATTGTGACAAAAAAAGCAGCGTGTTGGTACACGCAGTAATTATTAACAGGTTTGCAGAGGGTCACGGGTTCGATTCCCAGAAGGACGGGTAAGAACTGAGACAATTAGATAAAAGCTTCTGCCGAATGCATACATGCAAATAAATAGAAAAATAGTTCAGAACGTCATTCAAATAATCAGTACATGTTGATGATAATACCATTTCTCAGTTCAAAGTATAATAATCTAGCATAGGTGACTTGATTTTGGGTTCGCAAAAACTGATAAAATGCGAATGCAATGTAGGCTGTGTGTGGATAAAAACGTGCCTAAATGTAAATCTAAAAAATGTTTACGTATTGGTCTTAATATTATAGCTCAGCTCAAAATATAAACACAATCCAATAGGTGACGTGCGTTAAAGTTAGCAATAATATAAAGTTGTGAGAGGAAAAAAGCACCATTTACCTCAAACAAGCACAGCTGCAACTTTTGAACGAGAAACCATCAAATGCCAATCATGTATGAACATTCATTTAAACGACATCTCAAGCATTAAAAAAAAAAGGTATACTGGAAGAATAGCTGTTCTTTGCATTGCATCGGTGTGGTGTTCGTCAAAATATGTGTCATGATGTATAAAACTAACCTGCGAACGAGGACTGTCCGCTTCTCCGTCCAGTGCCCTGCGGTCGCGCTTCAATTCAGTGTCACTTCAATTATACGACTTTTAACTGCAGCTTGTGTAAAATAAAAATAAAAAACCAGAATGTGCTGAATATGCAGGCAGTGTATAATATAAGTCCTCTGTCGCCACGGTCACAAACGCACGAGTGTGAGTCTAAGAAAGCTTGAAGGACGGCTGCTAATCTCGTCGCTCCGCTCGCGCTCCCGGTGAAGCTCTGAGTCAACAAGTAGCGCTCGGGAGAAGCCTTTCCATCACATTCACAGCTGAACTCGGCTCTCCAGCGCTGTCTCCCTCTCAGTGTGTGTGTGTGTGTGTGTCACTGTCTCACGACACCCAGAGAGACAGCTCTGTGTCATCTCCAAACACCAGCAGCAGTCCTTTCAGCTTGTAATTAGTCGTTCAGAACGCTGTTTGTTGGTCACTCAGTGTCATATCTTCGGGGCCATTGCAGGTGGGGTGGAATGGCAGGGGCCCATGGCTGAGGGGGCCCCCCTGGCGATTTCAAAAGAGACATGTTTTTAATACAATAATAATGGAATTCACTTGAAAATATATCACAAGTCACAGTGGAGCTATATGCTAAATATATGTGTTCCTGGAGCGCAGCAGTCATCAGCAGCACACGCATTTCTGAAGAAATAGACAATGCACTGTTAAGGTCAAAATTATTGATTTTTTCATTTATGCAAAAAATAATTAGGATATTAAGTAAAGATAATGTTCCATAAGGAGATAAATGTATCAAAACTTGATTTTTGATTAGAAAATATATATTCATTGCTAATAACTTAATTTGCGCGACTTTAAAAGTGCTTTTCTCAAATTTTAGATTTTTATTTTGCTCCCTCAGATTTTAGATTTTCAAACAGATGTATCTCAGACAAATCATGCATTTCATTGCTCTTTTGATTGCTTCTAATGTCCTTATTTGTAAGTCGCTTTGGCATTGTAAATGTATTTATGATAATAATTGGTAGCAGTGACACTATTTCTGCCAGGAACGCGAAATCAATTAGGAATTGATGATATTTTGAATATCACAGGGGAGGGCATATTGTAACATTTACAAAATGTTTCTTTTGCCAGTTTTTACACATATTTTTTCTTCATAAAGTTAAAGTATGGAATTAACTAACATATCAACAAACATACTAACTAACTTAAGGAAAATTAGAAGAGGAAATAAGTCAATTTAACGTGGCTAATTAAAGTTTGGTGAGTTATTTCTACTTAATAATTTTAAGAAGTATTTCTAGAAACCTTTCAGTTAGACGCTTAATTGCAATAGCACTCTGGGGAATGGAAATAAGTAAAAACTCAAAAAAAAATAAAAAAAAATGAGTATAATGTTATGTCATGCAGCTTTAGCCCGCTTGATTTTAGCAACTTGAATTTTAGCATTTAAACTTGTTGAGGAAACTCAAATAGTCAATCCAGCAGCACACTTCTAGCTCACTAAAAGACACACTTCATGTGCACTCAGACTTGGGACTTACAAGACTTTCTAATTACTGTTTTCGATTCAGGAGTGAAGGAGGCATTTTACGATTTCATGTATATTTAATGTTCACTTTATAAATGAAAGATTGTTCTAATATTTGTCACGAGGTGCTACATGAAGCACATGATGCAGGAGTGAAAAAACAACTACCACAGGCCGGAAGATCACAGAAAACCAGCACAAGTACTGGACCCGAGCAAGCAGGACAAAACAGGGACTTAAACACTAGAACAATAATTAGACGGACAAACAAGTGTGGGTCTAATTAATCAAAACCATAGAAACTAATGAGGAACTAAATCAGGAAACAGAAACAGAGGGAAACAACTAAACCAAAACAGAACATAACCGGGACAATATTAGGGGTTAAACAGATTAATACATATGTACAGATTCACAGTGGTTCACACATTTCATTATTCTTTATTTTACCAGGAATTATCTAACTGAGAAGTAGATCTCTTCTAAAAAATGATCATATAACAAAATACAAAACTCAAAACATGCAGAAATTTGTAAGAGTTTATTAGAGCTATAATTACAAATATAAGTCGAAATGGGCTTCCGTAGCACTAGAAAACACACTTTACGTCTGAGCTTTTTAAAAAAAGATGTTCAAAATGTTTACATTTATTTTAAGTAAATATCATTTATGATCCTGTTCTTCCATCATGCACTGAATAATTAATAAGGTCACATTTTTCACTGCTTTTAGGTTAAGTAGCTTGATGTTTTGTGTCATCTGGGGTTCAGTTTCTACTCGAAACGATCCATTCTACAACACTATCCACTGACTGTGTATCAAGAGCTCTCTGTGTTCGTGTGGGGACTGAACATACTGTACAAAAAACATGTCAACAACTGTCTTTGTGTACTGGCATGTTTGTAAATGAACCACATGCTTTAGTGCAAAGTTCAGCATAAAGAAGTTTTGTAGAGTGAAGTTTACTGTTATTGTTGAAACTTACGTTTCCATTCACGCATGCTCATTTATTAAAAAGTTACATTGCGGCATAACACAAATTACTCAACATGCTTTCTGCTCCCAACAACAGAGAGAAAGAGAGAGAGAGCAAGCTTGGTGCCCTCTGCAGAATCATTCTTTTCTGCCCTTTAATTAGTCTTTTAGAAACCTCTTTTCCAATCAAACGAGCTTTTCACCTTCCACGACCCTTCAAAATTTCCTTTTTGTCATCCATCCTTTTCAAAAAAAGGTATTTTATTAGACTTAGGTTTAAAAGCCACTTTTGCAGGATTCACTGCTTTAAAGGATCAGAGCTGCCACGAAAACCATTTCAGCAGATGCCCTATAGCCTCCGTGACCTTGCTTCTTATTTCTGATAGACATTTGTGATGAATCCTTCCGACTAATTCAACCGGGTCTTTCATCAGAAACAACAAGGAAAGGAAAGTTTCCCGAGCACTAATATATGTAATTGCATTAGAGCTGTGGGTGAGCACTTTGAAGCGGTCCGTCCGTCTCTGTACGAGGGTCACAGGTTTGATTGAGGCTCTCATTTAGCTGGCTAAAAGTGACAAACTAACAAACTAGTAGACGTATTTCGCCTCTCACTGTTCAAGACAAAGACGCCACACTCAGCAATCAAAAAGGTTCTCATTTCCTCTTTTGAAAGGTGAGTCAAAGGAGCACTTATGAAAGCTTTTTCCCCGCTCTGTTATACAACAGCAGCCACTCCAGAGATAAACACAGTTATCAGGCAAACTAGCTCAATTAATCAAACTTGACACGAGCAGGTTTTGGTCTGAATCAGCTTTGATTACTGCGTGCAATTAAAATTTAGGCTGGTTATGACAGCTGACTGTGAAGTTAGTGAAGTCTGCATGCTGTAGTTGTTTTAAAGAGATCGTTCACGCATGCTACGCTTCATTTGGAGCCTGCAGCTGTTATTACTTCACTGAACACAAAACGGCAATCTCTGAGAGAACTGGCTGTCCGAGATACGGAGGTGAGACTTTTCAAAGTGGTTCTTATTCCGTAAAAAAAATTATTAAAGTTAGTGGTTGGATCGACATGAGGGAGAATAAATAAATGAACTATTTACGCCACATCTTTTTAACATTTACAATACGAAGGCTTTTTGCAAAGGAAATCTTTTCCTCAAAAACCAAGCAAAGCTTAGTAAATGCTTAGCAAAAGCTTACAGCTTTCCTCTATGGCATGGCTACGTTTGGCAGTATGTCTACAAATATTTTCCTGTATTTCACTTCTTAGAAGATTTTGAGATGGATTTGGACATTTGGTGCTCAAGCACATCTGTGAGCGACCGAACAAACCTAGTGTCTATGAAAACACACAGATATGAAGCTGGATATGTGTGATGATAACCTTGAAAAGCAGCAGCTTTCAAATATTCCAGCATATTAATATTGTTTTAAAGTAATAACATAACATGTATGCTTCATTAATCCAAACTATGTAAATCTGTGTGAAAAGGAATAAAAGGTGTCAAGAGTTGTACTGCCTCTAGTGTTCATTGGAAACTGCAGTGATATGAACTTATTGGTACGTATTTCGTGTCTCAAGGTGCATTTATGCTATGAGAGCAAGTAGGGTTATTTTTGGCTAATGTTAGGCAAAGCAAAGGTTGGTTTGTTGTGATTTCCTTCTTGGATGTGGCTGAGAAAAGGAGGCAGGTTTAGCTTTTAGAGCAACAACAGCTCTCCTGAATGCTAATAATTTGTTTTCAGATTCAGGAGTGGCTGATTATGGTGCTTTTTGCTGATTTGTTTAGACGTTTGTTTGTCATTTGTTGCAGTAAACCCTTTCTGGCACACATACAAACCCTTCGCAAAATAATAAGTAATTTGTGTCTAGACTCAGCTGAGGACACTTATGATTGTTTCTGGTAATTGGGGCACTTTCCCCACTGGTCTTTCTGTTTTATGATGGATTGTAAAATTTTATAGCAAAACTGGAAAACACCATAACAGTAACGAATTGATTACTTCTGAGAGACTGATTGAAATAACACTATAATCACTTTAAGATGAGTATAAAGTTATAACTGGTGTGATAGTCTGAGCTTGGAATCTGATCTTTGATCATTGCCATGTAAATCCTGTTCATTAGAACCAAACACAATGTGTCAAAATCAGCCGACAGCGTAGCAATGAATCACCGGTTTACAGTATATACGTGATACTTCCAGTAGTCCCTGATCTTTCTGGGAACATATAATTCAAGTTTATTTTACTAAGCATACTTACAGAAAGTTCAAGTATTTAAGCAGTAAGTGTACAAATATGTAGTATACAAGTAAACTAGTAGTATACTCGTAAGTGTATTTTTCACTATATATTGGCCCACTTTCTGCAACATACATCTATAATTTGGTTTATAAACTATACTAAATATGAACTTATAGATATACTGATAGTTTACTAATTAAATACTTGTAGTAGCCTTTTAGTGTACTCTTAGTTGTCTTAGTGAACTACTAGTTTAGCAGTTTTATAGAGCCCAATCTCACGGCGATTTGTACATCGAGGGGGTTAATGAGGGGGCTAAATCATACAAAGTCATATAACCTTACTCGTACGAAAGTCATACAATTTTTGCTAAATCGTACGTATTTTACAAGTTGGCAATTATGAATTTGTGCAAATGACCTGCACCTAACCCCGCCCCTAAACCTACCCATCACTGAGGTATAGAGAAGATAGAGTTAGGTCATACGAATTTGCCACCTCGTACAAATATGTAAATATTGGCCGTGAGACTGTGTTGGTTTTATACTATATGAATCGTATATGAATTGGATTCAGAATGATAATCAAAACATAGATATAGTTAATAAACAACCTAAAGATTAGCGGACATTATCAGTTAACATTTAATTGAATAACTTTACACAGTTTAATGCTGTTGTATGTCTGAAGATGGTGTTATATTACGTGTGGAAGCATCTGTTTTTTTTTAGCTTTTCTTCGTTTTTATTTTGGGATATTCTGTACAGAAGATGTGTACTAGCGCCCCCTACCACATTCTAGGAGCACAACTGTAGCTCAAATATATTTAGACTCAGATATATTTAGTCAAGTAGACTTAAATGTAATTTTAAGTGTATTTCTGAGAAGTGCATCAAATGTAAACTAAAAGTATAGTTTCCTATGTTTTCATTGAAAAGAAGTGTACTAATAGCACACGTGAATACTTTTCTTTTTCGTAAGGGTTGCTTGTGACACAATCACTACAGAGTCCTACAGAAGAACAGCAGACTGGAAATGGATCTTAAGTGGATTAAGAATCAAGATGACTGAATTGGAGTCTGATTACAGCATCAGGATTTGTTAACAGCAGTCGAACACATTGTCAATCAGCCTGTCTGAGACGTCTGAGCTGTTAAACTGGATCCAGAGAGCTGTTAATAATGTAATCAAGAATATTGCACGCTGTGCTCTTCATCCTCCAAAACATCTTTCCCTTTATTCCTCTTGCAGAATAAAACTGAATATGAGGATTTCATTCACACATGCACCACTGTTAATCATAAGCGTACAATTATCATTTTAAGATTTCTATCCATAAAAAAAAGAGAGAATATATTGCTTTAGTTCAAAGATATTCTGGGATGTTCAGTCCACATGAGGCTTGTGATAATTAAATTAGTTCTGAGAAATAAAGAATACTTTTCTGTTTCTTAATCAGTCTGCAGTGATTAAGAGGGACTAAAGGACTTTCTTTAGCTTTGGTCCTACAGTGTTAATCAAACTCTGGTGGACTCTTCTGACGGGGGCTTTGGTGAAAGGAAAAAGGCTGATCTTTAATTCAACTTCTTCTCTGATTGCTAATTCTCTTTTCAAATTCTACAATTGTGAACTTTGCTGGAGATCAGGTAGCATTAAAATATGACATCAGTTACAGTATTAAAGGGTAGATTTTGTCATCAATCACTTACTTTGCATTGAATTAAGTTTTTTCCCCCTTTCCTCGTAGCTTCGTAATAATACTTTTCTGAGCCTTGACAGTGTAATCCTTCCGGTTTTCATCCGAAATATCGTAAATAAATTGTGTTCTGAAGATGACAAAGCTTTTTGGAACTACATTTTGCATTTTATGGTGGAGACTTATGGTGGGGAAACCTTAGCAATGTTTTTTGAGTCACAGAAACTGAGAAATGTTAACAATGCTAGCAATGCAAGGGTTAATCTGCATGAAATGATCAAAATGAATGCAAATAAATACCTGGTAGAAGGTTTGGAATAATTGAGATGTTTTATGGACTCACAAGTTTGTTTTAATGGTTCTTCTTTTATTACTCTCAATTTTAAAATGAATGCCTTCATCCTTATCATCAAGGAATGGCACAAATCACATCAAATAATAATCCCCAGCTGCTGAGGCCCAAATGTTTTCATCACGGCAGACCTACCCTGAGCTAATTATTTTTTAGATATTTATTTATTTATTGGATTTATATTTTTAATTGATTCTCATACATACAGTATCATGGAATGCAGCAGAATATATTTGTACAGAAGCAGCCATTCCACCTAATTATCAACACTTTGTTCCGTCGCTGAATATTTTAAAATAAATGTTCTTGTTAATGGGCAGAGGGCTCCTCTTCTGTGTGTGGTTGCTGACAGGTCTCTTCTGGGGGGTGATTATCAGAGGCTAATTGGGGAGTTGATGCCCCTTCAGGCTCATTCCTGCAGTCTTAATATCAGATTCTCACCGCTCCACAGACCCGGCTCCGTCTCAGCTCTGAGCAAAGACACAACAGACTTTTCTGTTGTTAAATGCCTCAGAGACACTTGTGTTTATAATGAAAATACAAATGAACTAAAGGATTAGAGAGAGTCCACGGGAAAGTGTGGAATAGAAAGAAACTGGTCATCTTAGGGGGAAAAGTATAATGTACGTGTGTGTGTGTGTTTACTGCTTAATTGTCTTGTAAACAGTGTTGCTTTTAAATACTGAGGATTTCCCAGGGACTATACTTTAATTGTACTGATTTAAACCCAAAATAAAAATTAATTAAGTCAAATGAGTTATAAATGAACTGTAGCTCAAATATATCTGTACAATACCTTTTATTTATTTAAAATATTTTAACTTTATTATTATTTTTAAAACGTTCTCTCTTTTCTTTGCAGGATTTCTTAGTTTCTCTAATCTCTAGAACGTCTTCTTGTTCATTATGTTTCTGTCTTGTTGAATCTGGTGTGTAATAGCCAGCGAAGCCCATAACCAGCCAAAGATCGTTTCCAATAAAGAACGGAGAAACACTGTTGTAGAGGATGCCTCTATTCTTAGTATAAAAAGGATGTTTGGCTGAATGTGTTGAGATGTATTGTAGTATGGGTTTAGTACAATGTAGTGAGAATGGCAGGAGTCAGGAGCAGGCTGGTTAACACGGTTCAGTGTGTCCCTGCTGGTAGATTGTGGAACTCTGGATGAAAAGAGCATCTTTCTCTTTAAAAGAACAACGTCTACTCAAATGCCAAAGCTCAACACTGAGGAAACTGTGTTCTTGAGCTGCTTCAGACGAATCACAATCTTATTTTCCTGAAGCTTAGGCACGTTTAAGAGGCAAAGGTGTCAGACTGAAAATCACATGTTTCTGTTGGATCCTGTGCCACCTGAGAAATTACCAACAGCTTGTCTTTTCCTAAGTCAAACAGATCTCCTCTGAAGCAGAATTCAGCTCACGCAGGACGACTGTCTGTCTCTGTCTGGACTGCAGGAGATATACTGCTTTACAAGTCATTCGGTTCTGATTTTGTTAAATCAACTCCTAAAAAACACAAAAATCATCTCAGATTAGTCCCTGTGATGGACTCGGCTGTAAAAAAAAATCATATAGACAAAAAGGAACAGAGTATGTTTTACAAGAAAAAAAAACTACTTAATTCAGTGCGCTGCTTTCTAGATTTATTTAATTACTTTTTTTTTTTTTTTTACATTTTGTACAATTTTACATTTGTGAAATTTACCAGGGAAATCAGTTTTGAAGTACAAATCCTACAGCAAACTTGAAAAAAGTGTTTCTGAAAAGTATGTGCATGTAAAAAACTTAATAAAGTTAAAAACTTAAAAATGTTACGTTTAATGTGTGCTACTTTGTGAAATTTACTAAGAAAATGTTTTCAAAGTAAAAACACTAGGTTTACATAACTATGTTCGTCAAAAGTCTGCATATACAAATGTTGCCATCTTTGAGCGGTTTGCTGTTAGCTTGTTAGTCCTCTCTTGTCAGTGTTTGCTCAGCTTCATGAAGAACGTATAGAGAAAACTCATAGAGAGACAAGAATTTATTAACTTTCCTTCCTTCAGGCTAGAAAAATATTTTTTCCTGAGAGCAGAGCATATTAAGTAGATCAATACTGATTATGAACATGGTAGAATCTTTTTTCCATGCAACAGGTGCACAAACAGATGCAATAAAAGAGAGTGTGTTCATGAACCTGTCAGGCTCCAGAGACATTGATTGAGCCATGAATTATGCATCAGGATTTACTCTTAGGAGCCTACTAACAAAATAATGGTGTGATGGTTCAGGGAAATTTATTCTGAAAAGAGCACCAGTCGTCCGTCTGTCTGTCTGTCTGTCTGTCTGTCTGTCTGTCTGTCTGTCTATCTATCTATCTATCTATCTAGCTGTCTGTCTGTCTATCAATCATCTGACTACCCACCTTTCTATCTATACGACGGTCTTACAACCGTTTATGATTGACAGCCACTTTTCAATTACATTAAAGACTAACTCGGCTCGGGTCAGTGTGCTGAAAGGAAAAATCAAGGACATTGCTGTTTTTGTTCTTCAAACACGATCCACTCATTAAAACAGCACACTTGAGGTCTTTATGAATGAATGAGCTGAATTTCTGTAAGCTTCACTTTTCTTGCTGGCATCTGTTCTGTGTATTAGAGACTATTACTGATACTGTGGTTCCTTACTTAGCATAAAAAAACATGTTGCCGTTACTTTCAAGTAACATGTTTCAGGTTTGATTAGTTGAAGAAGTTTGTATGGTCAGCCTGATTTACAGATAATAATAGTATTTTTATAGTTTTGCCTGTAACATGCTCAAACTCTTTAGCTCTTCTCTCAAAAGAGAAAAAAAAGAAGTCTAATTTTTCCCAAACAAGATCTGTTTCAGAGAACGGCTTTATAATAGTTTGATCTACATTCTACTCATCAGTGAAAGTCAAGCTTCAGCTTCACAATTCATGAAACATTTACAAGTTTAACAGAAACTTGTAGAAAATATGTTTGACAGCTTATGAGAACTATCAACCAGTTTGCTTTTGAAGACATTTTGAGCAGCATGTCATTGGCAACTGAAAATGTAGGAAACTAGATGCATGAATGTACCAAAGCAATCACAATTTGTTCAAAAGAATGAGAAACTGCTTTTATGATGAGCACAAGAGACAGCCGTTTTTAAAAATGTCATTTCTGATCTAAAAAAAGCACCAAAGCTACTGAGAAAAACTGTAATGAGAAATAAATCAACAAAGAACACAGGTGTCTGGAAGCATCTACTGTATCAAAGGTTGCAAGTAGTACAAAGAGAAATGTATTACATATTTTATTGCTAAAATGAATGAATAAAACATGAATGTGTCCGTTTACAGAGTTCCACAGCAGCACAGATTCAAGCCACTGCTTCTTTTATCAAGATTTGAAGCCCAGGTCAGATTACTCGGACTCACTGAAAGCCAGTAAACGGCATTGTTTATTTGATTTCCTGCGTGCTGCATTTCTCTGCAATCTGCTGAAGAGCTTCAAATGTCAATGAGTATCTGAAACCTGATTAAAATCACATTTACTCACCGTCACACAGAGATATCTGACCTTATTCCTTCACATGTTTATTTCCCCTGACCGTTCATCCCGCCCCTCATCAAAACACTGATTCCAGCGTGTGTGTTTTTGCCATTGAAGTGTAGTCCGAAACAGAAATTCTCTAAACTACTTGTTTAACCTCAGTTTCTCTTTCTTTTGTACATTCATTCAACTGATTAACTACCGTTCCCTGCAGTTTCCTACATTATCAGCTGCTAATAACTTACTGTATATCACTCAATATAGTTCTCTGTCTCACCGCTCAAAACATAGTCACAGTTCATCATATAAATCATTGCATGAACACAAGGTTAGACCTTTTTTAAAATTTGTCTCGACTTTTAGTAATGAAGAGAATATAGATCAACCCAATATGAACCAGTTCTCATGACGACACAAAATATGAGGCACAACAGAAGAAGGGGGCAAGGACAAAGAGACACATCAGAAGGAATAAAGGCCATTACTGTAGACTATGCTGTCAATCGTGGAAGGTGCAGCTAAATATTGGGAGATCGACCATAAAATTCAAACATTTCAAAACATACATCCCACATACAGTAATGTTTAAACCGATACTTCTGAATGCATTTATGGCATAAATAGTGCAGCCTTCTGCATTCCAGTACGGTAACTGTCCTTCAAACTGTCCTATAGTTCAGATAACACTAACAGAGAGAACTCTTATTGACAAGAGGAAGAAAAGTGAAGGTGAAAGAGAAGAAAAACTGAAATGTTGTTGTTAAGAAATATGAAGTGTGATGTGTATAAAACCTTGAAATGTTTCTCTTCTCAGTTTTGAAAATGACTCGTCCAGTCTTTTGTAACGCAAAATGGCAAAACTTGACCAGTAGTTTTATCACAGGACGTTACTGTTGATTGTTTTACCCGTATTTAATGTGTGTGGTTACTTACTGTACATCTTACCTCACACACTCTTTAAAGACTGAAGTGTCATCAAGTGATTTTCATCATTAAAGACACTGAACCGAGTCTGATCTCTTTCTTTCCTCCAGCTGCTTCTCCTGGACAGTTTATTTCTGAGAAAAAAACACAGTAGTTGTGTAACAGACCTTTGTCTTTTGTGCAGAAAATAAGGGACCAAACAGACCAGTCTTACTCACAAGTTTAGCAGAACGGCCAGCTCTAGGAAGGGTTCTGGTCGTCCTGAACTTCTTCTATTTAAGGATTATGGAGGCCGCTCTGCTCTTAGGAACCTTAAGTGCAGCAGAAATGTTTTTGTAGCCTTGTCCAGATCTGTGCCTTGCCACAATTCTGTCTCTGAGCTCTTCAGGCAGTTTTTTGACCTCATGATTCTCATT
>JAUMHP010000046.1:237499-267746 GCA_032361065.1 Enteromius trimaculatus
GAATGGGTAACTACAGATAAATCAGGACATGGAAGACGTGTTCAGTTTACACAGGGCCAGTCGTGTTACATAAACAACACGTGTGTGTTACCCTGTGTGTCTAAAACCGACCAGTTACAAATCTATAGATACTCATCCGTAATGAACATTTTGTAGCAAGTCATTATACAAAAAAAAATCAATTCTGACCTGCTGCAGTTGCACATTGCAAAAAGATTTCTTACTTAGTATTTTTGTTGTTTTCAAATAGAAATACGTAAAACATTCTTCAATCAAGATGCATTCACGTGACAAGTAAAATGACTCGAGATATTAAGTGTTTGCCTAAGCATGCAAAATAATTAGACGTTTTTGCTTGTTTTGCAACAATATTTTGATCTTAGAAAATGAGTTTGACATCTTGTCATTTTACTTGTCATGTGTTTAGATATTTCTATTAGAAAACCAGACAAAAATCTTTTTTTTGCAGCGCAAGTCTCTACTCTGCAGTCAATTTGAACACATCTAGGGTGATTAGATTGCCAATAATAACTGGCTGAAGATTTTGAGCTGAGTCTGGATCGTGGAAATCGTATGCTCAAGACCCTCGGTGGGTTATCTGCAGCTCTTTAGGGCGGTTCGATGAAGGTGAATTTTTGCTAGCACTATCAGCACCTTTTAGTCTAAAAATGTCACATGGGTAGTGAAGAATGGCCAACGAAACTGCAGGCAAATGAGTCAGCACCAATCAGGTGGAATCATGGTGAAAGGCTGAACCAATTACCGGGACTGTATATATGACTGACATCTGCTGCTAAAGAGCACCCAGGTCCAGCACCTGCCTCCATATTGTGAGGGCAAAACTAGAGACACTTGAGACAGAAAAGCACCATTTGAAGGGATGAGAAACTTTACAGATTTCTTCAGTGGCACCGAACAGAAAGGCCCAAGCTGGTGTCTGGTCCTCTCTTTCTTGGTCACATGTTCAGTGACTAGCACAAAGATGCCTTAATGCAGTCACAGAAATGTGACTTGCAATGATGTGAAGGCGCTTCTTTAATATACAGAGGGTGGTGGGGGTGGGAGGCGAAAAGCGCAACTAAAATGCTGATTAGCTTGTTCTCATGTTCATAACGAACAAGCGAGAATGAAGAAAGGAGGTTCCTCTTAGGCAAAGAGGGCAACAAAAAAAAAAAAATCATAATATTAATAACAATGATGAAAAACCAATAACATTAAAATAAAAAATAGTTATCTTCATAATATAATAATAACAATACCTGTAATATCAACGTTGACAGTAACAATAGCAATTGTAATAATATTGATAATAGAGCAGTAATAATTAGATCATCAAATTCACTTAAGGAGGGGTAGCTATGGAAATCCCTCCAACGTTGGAGAGAGCAAGAGCACCATAGACAGCATGTCCGTTTGGGGAGTGCCCAAACTGCTGCCAAAATTTGAGGTAAAAGAAAAAAAAAGTGAAAAAGTGCCCCGTCCTCTATTCTCCCTCCATTTTGGTGGCCTGAGAGAGATGTTGGAGCTAGAAGAGGGAAAGCAAATGGTAAAGGAGTCAGATTCATCATCCTTATCATTTCTTTTCCCATCTCTGGCTCCAGGGGGCGACAGTCTGCAGGAGTTCACACAAATCGACTGTAAGGACCGGTGAGCTGTGTGGATGGGTATGGAGAAACTGTGACCATGGTGGTGGTATGCTGTGTGGGCGCCATCCGAGTCACCACACCGTCTCGTCTGTCCTTGGTTTGTCCAGGGGATGGGCTTGCCGATCCAGCCGCCCACTTGCGTTTTTTCCCGTAGGCCTTAATGTCTTCCGGTGAGAGACCCAAAAGAGCTGCTTCTTGTTGCCGCTGTCGCGCTCGCTCGGCTAGGAGTTTCATCTTGGACTCCCACAAAGCCAGACCATGGCAGGGCTGGTTGAGGTTCTTGTGCTGGTAGAAGACCAGGGATATGCGGCTCGGGTGTGAGCGGTCAGGCCTTTTGAGCGGTGTAGTGGCATGTAGCTCCCGCCGGGCACATTCGATCAGGATCGAGCCATGAGCGGGGGCCACTGCCACTCCGCCGATGTTGGGATCCAAGAAGTTGTGTTCGCTGTCTGACCACACGTCTTCCTCACGTTCACTCTGGGTCTCTGCCTCGCTTTCCCAGCACGCCTGATTATCTGACTTTTGCAGAGCGTCTGGAAACAAGCGCCCCTCGGGAGCTGGAGACGGCGTATTTCCTGCTGCCGAGCCGCCAACAGATTTCCAGGCTTTTTCCTGGAGTCCCAAAGGTGCAGAGCCACAATTCTCACCTGCTTGGGAAAGCATTTTATCGGGGAAAGCACCAGCAGGACTGCCTTGCCTTATTCCACCAGCGCCGTAACCCATGGGTCCATAAGGACCCCATGCTTTAGTTTGGGGACTAGGTACAGGGCTACCCCATTGTCTGGGGGTGGACGGGTGTGGAGAAGGTGCAGGTGATTGACCTGCTTTCAGGGATGGGGACGGAGATGGGGAATTGGAAGGTATTGGAGTGTTAGGGCAGGAATAGGAATTCCATTGTTGCTGCTGAAGATACTGAGGGTGTCCGTGTTGCTGGTGGAGCCTCTGCTTGTCCGGAGTGAAAGGCGAATTGGTCGGACCTGGTCTGATATTTCCATCCCAGCCTTTAGGGATAAGGCTACCGTTTGGTTTGTGCCCAGGCCATCCTTCGGGTTTCGGTGTAGTACTGGGAGTGGATGGGCAGCTTTGGGCTTGCCCATCCAATCTGCCATCATACAGTGGCACATCCATGGGCTCTTGCTTGATGATGGGCGTAGAGCAGTGCGCCTGCTCCAGGGATGGAGTACGACTGGGTGGAACAGGAGACTGGGAAACCTCGGAAGGGTGTGGGAACCCTTGAATGGATGCATCAGCCATTTGTTGCTGTGGGCGGCTGGGATAGGCCTGTGCCAGCTTGGCTTGGAGACACTGAACATCTGGCTTCTGGTCAAATGGTGCGGCAGAGGCTTCTCCAGCTTTGGGCCAGGCTCCATTATCATATCCCAAGAGCTCAGGAGGGAAAAGTGCACTGGGAGGGTAGTTGTAATAACCATAGCGTATCTCTTGGAGGTTGTGGTGAAAGCCATTGATGGGGCTCTGTGCAGGAGGTTGGCCGTTGGTAGGGATGTGACCTCTTGCATAGTTACCAGGGTAAGGGAATGAACTGTTCATGCTGCAGGGATCAGAGGGTGTCTTGCCGTTCCCTAGTGCTGGGTAGCCACTTATGGCTCCATTGAAGGGCTGGAAGCGGCCGACAGGCTCTTTTTTAATGGTTGGTTTCACCTCCTGTTTTGGAATAGCTAGATAACAGAAAAACAAGAAAAAAATTATTAGTAAATTTGTATTTAATAGTTGCTCAGTTAAAGAGATCAAGTTCAACACCTTAAATGGGGACAGTAAGTTATATTTACAGCGGTGGCCAAAATTGTTAGAACACCAGAAAGATCTGAAAATATGAACTTGTTTGCCTCCAAAACATGATTAAATTTCATAATGTTCATGAAACATGCAGATAGTTGCACAAAGCACAACAAATACCAGATGAAGTGAGTCACTGTTATTATCCCCTTTTAACTTTAATATTTGGTTTACAGCAGCCCATCTCTCTGGCATAGTCAATGTATTTCCTGAGAACCTCAACACTAATGTTATCCCATGCCTTCTGCAACTTAAGCCAAAGGTTTTCCCTTGAATTTACAATAGATCCGTTCAGATTATTTTCTAAATCGCCCCAAACTTGCTCGATGGGGTTGAGGTCTCGACTTTGAGAAGGCCGGTCCATCACTTTAAATGTTTCAGCAAAACACCATCACAGATAGTTCTTGCAATTGTTTATTTTGTAGTTAATGTAATTGCCAAAACCTTTTAAATACGCCAAGTGTTCTAAAATTTTTTGCCACCACTGCAAAGAACGACATTCAAAGTCCAAATAGCACGTCTCTAAAATATTTCCAACTTCAGCCAAATTAGTAGTCTTTTACTTTAAACCACCAGTAGTTAATTTTACACAAGCTGGCTTATGCATCTAGAGACAAACTTATATTTCACCACTGACCTTTATTGCCTTGCTGAGGGTGGGGTGACTCCATGTGGTGCATCTCCATCTTTATTGTCTTCTCTGGGGTTTCTGTAAGTTGCAATTTCCTGTTCTTCTTCTCTGAAGCAGCCTTTTTGGCCTCCAACCGACGCTGCCGGCACGATTTAGCGGGTTCTGGAAGTTTACGAACCTGTCGACGGAAGTTAGAGAGCACCTGGATGGCTCCTGTCTGCATTTTGAGACGCTGGTTCTCCTCGCTTCCAAATTCATCGGTTGAAGAGATCTTGTAGAGCGGAAGCACATGCAGCTGCTCGTCTTCTGGGATTGTGCCCACCCTGCGATTGTCCTCTTTCGTAAGAGTGCACACCTGAAAGTAAAAAATAAAAGGAAGTATCAAGGCCTGTTCACGCCAAAGGCAATAACTATAAAGATATAGTACTAAAAATCATTGTCAATATCAAAGAATAGCAGAGTCCACACAACAGCTCAGATAAAGGCACAGAGAAATGCTATCACTGAAATATTCACTTTCAGAAAAAACATTTTCTGGCTGATTAATGATAAAAACATTGACACTCAATTATAATCTATCTCGCTCTCTCAAAATGTTGAATTTAAAGCAGCAAATCTATATTTGATAAGTTTATAGTTTCATTTTGAACAGTTTACAATGCATACTAGTAGTTCCCTTGGCAGTCACCACAGCACATCCCTGGAGAGCACTCAAATGAAAGTACAGACTAATGCAAAAGGCTAATCTACACACACTGTTAACACAAATATATATTTTCATACATGACAATCAACATACCACAGTGCAGCCATTGTGGAGGTTATGCTGGTCTTTGTGAGCATGGGCACAGAAATCCATGCACGCAGTGACTCCTGAAAATGGCCGTCCTTCCTTCAAACCCAACCGACAATCTGAAGCGATCTTCTCATTCACACACTGGATAACACAGAAAAATCATATAACTATTTTAAATAAATAAATGGTCAATTCTGTTTCTGTAAGGCTTGTGTTGGCTTAAGGCTTTCTGTACGGCTGTGTTGGTCCACAATAACCAGATGTTAAAGTAAATGTTAATTTGGTTAAATGTTAATGTATGGTCTAAACTGTGTAGTATTCAGTGTAGTGTGACATCTCTAATAAAACAAACCTGGTTACTGTAGGCCTGGGGAGCCAGTCTCTTATACACAGGGGCCACATGTGTGGCCAAGTTTTGGAAGTTATCCCTGAGATTTTCCTCCTGTACAAAAACAAAATATCAAATGTGTTTACATGGGATATCACGAAGGGCTATTATTCACACAGCCAGGGCTTGAAATGGATTCACTAATAGTGACTTAAATTCATCCTTAATTAAACTCATCCTCACATTTTAAGTGAAACTAACCTCTTCGGGGTGCTCTCCATGCAGTCTAAATTTGCGTGGGGTTTTGCTTCGAGCATACTTGCATCCATTGAAGTACATGCTCCAGGAGCAGCCAAAAGAGAAGGAAGCTCCACAGGTTTCTGTGTCCTTCCCTTGGCATGCACAGGTTCGACTGCAAAAGACATCCAACATTAATTTATTGCAATAGATGACATCCTCTGAAGTCTTTTTTTATATCACTCTTTGTGAGAAAAATACATTAGCTACGAGCACTGCTAACTTTCATACATCTTATGAAAGATACAAATGGGGAACGTGTATAATTACATTTGTGATTAAGTGTGATTAAACATAAAATAGAAGAAGCAAGAGCTTTAGACGAAAATGTCACTTGCACAAATTATAATTTCGATTACTTTCAAAACTTTTAAAAAATGCAACCTGTTTATAACGCACAATAAATCAAAAGAAACCAACTTTAGGTCAATGCTTGGATATTTCAGACTCAAATTAAGTTCAACATCTTTATCAACATAACACTCCAAACATATCAGTCAAAAACCGGTCAGTTGTGTTCGAAACTCACTCGTCATTGAGTCCACAGCGACGGCTGGTGGGGTTGCCGAATTTGATGAGGGTTTCTGTTACTTCTTTGTAGAGTTTATCTCCCAAAGCACGGGGAACGCCTTCCCAGCACAGGATGACCACAACAATAACAGTATTGTCACAGTGGTGCCCAGGCCGTTGCTTCACAACACATAATAATTTCTCCTTCTCACTGCTGCGACGAATCACCTACAGACAGACAGACAGTCAGTATTTCAGGTGTTAAGAAACATCCCTAT
This sequence comes from Enteromius trimaculatus, assembly GCA_032361065.1. NCBI lineage: Eukaryota > Metazoa > Chordata > Actinopteri > Cypriniformes > Cyprinidae > Enteromius > Enteromius trimaculatus. The sequence continues at coordinate 243,780 of JAUMHP010000046.1, forward strand.
TTGGCTCAGGTGATCCACAATAATTAATCCCGACTAATCTCCAAAATTTTTTAGAAATACTTATTTTGCACACTTACCCACTTAGCGATAGGACATCCCTGAGAGCTCTTTCCTTCTTTCCCTGTGTAAACCACCTTCTCAATACGAATGGCTTCGCCCTTCTCCCCATACCTGTCATAACAAACGCACAGACATGAGTGACAACCAATAACAACCCCCCTCAATCTTAATGAGGACACATTTACAGTAAGAAACTTCATACTTCGATTCGGGTGCATGCATGCAGACATTTAAGTCAAGGATTTAAGCTGTTCGAGTCTGGTAAAGCTTCAGTAATGATGCAATTATGCTACGGCTCATTCTGGGTCAAATTTTACATTTTTATCATTTTTATTTGGGTAAAAAGAAAAACAGAAATGAATGGGAAAGCCAAAATACTAAATGTCATGGGTGAATATTTACTAGGTCGTTTTAGAGGGTGGTCAAAATGGCAATTTTCCTCAGAGATTTCCTCTGAGATTTCTAGTTAAATTAGAGTGTAATTTAACTTTAGTATAATAACTCTAACAGTAACTGCAATACTAACTTTAGAAAGATGGCTGCATCATTATGTTATCTTTACACAGAGTTTGTTTTGTTTAATTTTTAAAATCTGTTGTATTGAGCAATTCTTGAAGTATTTTATTATTATTATGACACTTCCAGAGTTTTTCCCCCAAAGTGTGCATGCCTATAACTCAAGAAGTATTAACAATACCTCAATATTCTTTTGCATTGTGGTTCTAAACAAACATTTCCTTTGGTATCCACCTTTATAAGGCCCCGTCCTGTCTACTTCCAGAGACATTGGGATCTGAAAATGCCGTTGTACCAATTTGCTTATATTTGCATTTTGTTTCACACGTAACATGCTGAATGTAATATACTGGAGCAGTTTGTGATACTCAGTCCTAATGTTTACACACAAGTGTATGGGAAGTTACACCTAATGAAATTACATAACTATAATCTGTTGTAGTATATTCCAGGGTTTCTCAAATCTTACCCTGGAGGTCCAGTGCACTGCAGAGTTCAGCTCTAACCCTAATCAAATACACCTGGGCATGTTAATCAGTGTCTTAACCATCATTAGAAAATCACAGGTAGGTGAGTTGATCAGGGTTGGAGCTAAAGGCAGCAGTGCTTTGGACCTCCAGGGCAAGATTTGAGAAACCCTGGTATATACTATAATGGTATAATAATATAGTATATAGCATAATGTGTAAATAAATTAGTTGAAAATGAAAAACTGTTTTATAGGCCTTTGTGTATATGATCATTCACATTCCCAGTCAACAACTGTTTGTCTCCTCAAAAGAAAATTCTCAGCACACGAGCACGACAGCAGTATGTGCTAAAATATAAATACTGTTTTAGAAAGAGAAGTTTCAAAGATCCGCAGGGGTGGGCTTTGAGGTCAAAGGCCACAAAAGGGTCAGGCTTAGGCTTAAGGAGGCTATAGTCACTGTCTGACAGACAAACAAAGGGAAGGTTCTTCCTCTACCCACCAGCTCCCCCTTATCTCAGAGGAGATGACTCGCTCTATAGAAATACAGACTCTACGCCCTCAATCAGCTCTCAAATAAAGCAACAAGAGTGGACAAGTGTACCAGAGGTCAGCAAAGGTGGAGATACTCTGCCCAAATGGGTCAACACCCTGTGGAGCTTTTCATATTCCTCTACAGGACCATTAAATTATTAGTAAATAAAGATTTCAGACCTCAGTGAACATGTCAAGTACTCTGAGATGTGGTGCATTTACTTTGTTTACAGTATATACATTTTAACAAATGTGACAGATATATTTGTAGCAACTTTGTAGGAGTCAAAATTATCGTTATATTATTATTTTTCTTTAATGCCAAAAATCATTATGAAATGATGCAAGTAAAGACTGTGTTCCATAAAGATATTTTGTATTCCCTACTGTAAATACATTTATATAATAAAACGTAAGTTTTGATTAGTAATATGCATTTCTGAGAACTTAATTTGCACAACTTTTACGGTGATTTTCTCCATTTCTTTTGCATCCTTAGATTCCAGATGTTCAAATAGTTGCATCTCGGACCAATATTGTCCTCTCCTAACAAAGCATCCATCAACAGAAAGCATATATACTCAACGTGGACCCTGTTGTGGTCCAAGGTCACTAATGCATCCATCTATGTAATTACACTTAAAGTTTTAATATAAACCCCACCCTTTTCATCACTTCACCTCCTACTTTTTTAATTTCCTCAAAATTCTTTCTCTTTTGCCCTGTTATTCGTTGCCTGCCTGTCTCCCTGTCTCTCCCCTGTGTGGATCTGCTGATGCCGATATTTCCTGTTACTCCTGTTGGATTCTGGGTCAGGGATTCCCTGGGGACAAGATCATAGAGAAGGAAGGATGGAGGAGGGGTTGAAAGGAGAGCAAATGGCAGAAAAGAGAGATGCTTATCCTCAGCTGGTTTAGAATCTGTTGCCAGGATCCAACTGCCGGAGCTTCCAAACAACTCTGGCAGAACAATGACAGGGTCGCTGGGGAACTCGTAAAGCAAATGACGTGGGGGCAGTCCTCTGTGGTTTTTGAAGTTTAGAACAGCAGAAAATCTATAAATGGATTTTCACTTGAGTTCTCCTGATCGCTACTCATACTCAAAGTGTATAAGAATAGTCTTTTTCCAGTTACTTTTTAGTTAACATGTTACCAGCGCTGGGAAGGTTACTGTGAAAATGTAATGGATTACCAATTACAAGTTATAAATGTATTTTTTTTATTAATGTAATTGTCATTTTCAAACATTTAAAACAGACAGGGTTAACCTTACAGTAGAACTCAACACCGATTACTGTCAGACTTTCAAAATCTTTTAATTTTAAAGCCACCACAAAATCAGACTTAAACCCCTCTTTTTACTTTCAATATATTGCAATCTGTATATATAATGTGTAAAAAAAACATTACCTTTGTGATTGTTAATATTTGTATAAGTAACTATAACTCAATGACACATTATCCTCAGTAACTGTAACAGATTACATGTATTTTTGTAAATAAATTGTGTAACTCTGTTACATGTGACTAGTTACTCCTCAACACTGCATGTTACTAAAAAAGGGACAAGATAGAAATGCGACTGCTACAGAAAAAGCAAGCTGACCTTTAAACCCACCCTTCAAAATAGTTTCTTCAGCTAATTATACTGTTCTAATAGTAGATCCAGTAAGAATCCAATACTTTAGTTTTTGTGATTTTCCTGTCTGGCTTCATGCAATCTTGATTTTAAAGTGGGATCCCACATGGCCCTGCAGGCTGTGTTTGCCTACAGTGAGACCTGTGAAGAAGGTGACATTATGGAATGTTATGTAAACCAATAACAGTGCCTCTCACCTCTCTTCCATCATTTGTCTGACCGAAGCAATGTCTCGCCCAGATCCCAAATGATTGTAATATGGACCCTCATCCTTTTCCAGGACTTGATCTAGGGGAGACAGACAGTGAACGCTGGTTAAAGCATGGACACACGCTTGTACAATAAAGGTTAACAATCCAAATGATATTAACAGTTTAGACCGCTAATGTGTAATGCCATTAGAATGATCGTATGAGTCAGTCGTGTGTGGGTGAGCAAGAGAGAGAACGGGACAGAGAGCTTGTCTGGGAAAAAGGCAATCTAAGGTCACATTCCACTCAGGGTGTATGAAGGGATAAAGGCGTGACTAAAGTCAGGAAATGATCTGTGGGAACGTCCTACGTAAGTCTTCCAAAAAAAAAAGTGTTTGTGAGAAGAAAAACATCTAGTGGCTGCTTACTACCTGCTTACTCAGCAGAGTAAAACATCAACAACAGATGCATGCATAGCTAACTGCATGGGGAAAACTGAGTGCTTTACATAGTGAAGCAGAAAAAAAAGAGAAAATCTCTTCTAAAAATATTCTAACATGGCAGAATACTGAATGTACTACATTAGGGGCAGGTTTGAGTGTGTTTGCGAGTATCAAATTACACTGGGTGTTCCCTGTGGTGTTGACAGAGTGCTATAAGGATTCACTATGGAAACCTCCCTTCTATTGTCCTTTGCTCTTAGCAACAGTCAAGCTTCAACAAGTGTTCAGGCCCGGTTTACTATCCTTAAAAGCACACTTTCTTCAATTATGCTGAAGAATATTGATATTTATATATCACGTGCATAACACGAATTTCACACACTTAACCAAAACCTCTGAAGTGACACAGTAAGAGATACGAGGCCCAAGCTGAAAGGTTGCAGTCCATTTCTTCTCACCCTGTCCTCCCTATTCCCTCCCTTCTTTGATATCTGACCACAGTATATCATATGATATATGAGCAGACCCTCTTCATTGTGAATGCCTCCTTTGCAGAAACTAGCTGTACTCACTGTACCGACTGTCTGAACATAGACAGAAGGCAGTGCACTGCACTGGCCCGGAGAATTACAATGGGCTCCTTTCTTCAAATCTATTGTTCCTCTGCAAGAGGCACAGAGAACAGGCTGCGATGCAATGCATGGGCCCCTGATGGAGCATGCATTCTCAGACATGGCCAAACACTACCCTGAGAAATGTGCTGATGCAGAAATTATATGTTGAAAGAGAAGCACTTGAGGCTTCCTGAAGGGAACTCTGATGATCAATTTAGTCTATATTGTAATAAAGCAAATCTATATTAAACAAAAATTGCGTCGTCAGCGGCAATAGGCAAGTGGGCAATGCACTGACATTGTATAATGGGTGGCCTGAGTTCGGATCACACTTTTTTGGCAAAATAACAAACTGCATAAAAAAATGCTAGGTGAGTTGTAAGGGGTTATGGGGTGGTGTGATATAAATTTCAAATGTAGTAATTTTTTGCGCTTTAATATTCTGTTTGAGAATATGAATGGGCATGCCCTCCAGTATATTGTGCTGGGTCGAATTCTCTCACTTACCTACGCAGTCACAGGTGGGAAAATCAGGTTGGGCATCTTTTCCAGGTGTATGCAGCAGGTTCTTGGTGGGAGTGTCCAAGTATCGCAAGGGTGACTCCAGAAAACCTTTAAGTGAAGGGGAGGAGGGAAAGATATCCTTGGTGGGAGTATTCAGATCTGCCCTCTCTCTGTCTGCAGCCAAACATGCAGTTGTGGAGAGCACCGTCACGCCACCAGATGACTCAATCTTTACACGTTTGGCCGGAGGGGAAAAAGGTGTGGCGAAGGGGTGCTGTTGCTCCGGAAATGCATCCTGAGCTACAGACACAGAAGGTTTCACATCCACCTCGCATTCCTCATTTTCCTTTTTGATAGAACAGAGCTCCTCGGACGGCCATTGCGTTTTATCGTTCAGTCTTTCAGCCACGTCCTTTTCACCTTCATCCATGGGCTCAGAATTATTTGTGGAAAAAGTAGGGCAGTTATTTGGCTGCTTTGGGGATGGTGACTCGGGTCTGGTTTGTCCTGAGTTTGGTTGTGACTCGGTCACCGCTGGCAGAGCAGGGCCACTCTCTGGGGTCTCTGTTGCAGGAGCTGAGGAAATGGTGTCCCCAAACTCCTCCTCGAACTGGCGAATAAGCTCTTCGAATTTGGGGTCTAGGTTACTGAGGCCAGCCAGAGAAGGAGTCTGTTGTGTTGTAGAGGTTTGAGGTGTGATACTGGTTGTTGGGATGCTATCATTTAACCCAGCTGGGCCTGAGCAATCTGTCACCTTCTGGGTGGATGGTGCTGGGACTGATACAGGGGTAAAAGAAGAAAGAGCGTTTTCAGAGATGGGTGCACTACTGCTATTCAAAATGGATTCCTGAGACTGAGCTGGAGCTGGGTGGCTCTCAGCCACCTGAGAGGGGGGAAGCCCAGCTTCCATGCCTAGTAGAGATGGAGCAATCTGAGATAAGGATGGTGCCCATCCTGGGGAAATAAGGGGGGGTTTGGATGCTATAATCTGGTTCTGTGGGAGGAAAGATGGTTGGGAAGCTTTCTGTTTATGCTTCTTGATAACAATCTGTTTGGGTTTTGGAAGAGGTGTGCCCAGTGGACCAAAAAGCCCACCCACTGGCTGCTTGAGAAGAGGAGAACTCTGGGCGCTCTTTTTCTTTTTGGGTTCTTTGTGCTCCTGTTTGATGGTTACAGGACCCTCTGGCATAGTCTGTGGCCACCACTTACGAAGGTTCTGACAAGCCATGGGGGCTAATGGATTGAAGCCGGGGGGATTAGAGAAGAGGTTACGTTTATGATGAAGGTGCTGCTGTAGTGCTGCCTGAGTTGAGTGCCTAATGGTGGGGGAAAACTGCTGACCCTGGAACTGCTGCTGGCCATTTACCAAGCCCTCCTGGCCCATGACTGCACACCCTGAGCCCAGGTACTCCTTTGCGTCCATCTCCTGCTTAATGTGAGGCATCCCAGTAAGGCTGGCCTTGCGACCATCCTGCAAGCTGGGGTGAGGGAGTTGGAACTTGAAGGCTGAGTTGGTGTACTTTGCGCCCGTGTCTCCGAGGAGATGCTTTAGCTCGGACACTGGGTCGCTACCACCTTGGGATGGGTTCACAAAACGAGGCTGGGAATCAGTGTTCACCATCATCCATGGGTTCCGAGGAGAGCTTTTCTCGCAGCTTCCAGTTATGCCCTGGTTCCACTGCTGGGGTCTAGGACTGGGGGTCGAGGGGTGCATGCTTGCAACTGAGGACTTTGAGGATGGGTATGTGGAAGCATAGTGAGAAACGCTTGATGCAGGGGCCTCACCCTGAGACTGAGGTCTCTGCTGATCCCATGGCAGCTCCTTGTGAGGATAATGTCCCAGAGGGATGGACTGTGGCATAGCAGAGGAGGACAAAAGAGGACCAGGTGATGAAGAGACCCCTTGTGGCATACTCTGCGGGTAGGAGGTTGGCAGATGCTGATGATGATTTGCAGGTGAAGACATGCCTGGGGAAACAACAGTTTGTGGGTCAGTGGCACCTAACTGGGTTAGAGCCTCAATTGCAATTGCTGTTTGCAAGCTAACATTTCTTTCCTTGGCTATTGACAGAACACTCGGGGAGCAGGGAATAGGTGCTGGTGGGCCAAAGGGTCTAGGAGCAGAAGGTTGGTTAACAAGGGGATGTGGATTTGTGTCTTGCACACACGAGGGGTTACCTCCACATTGTTGAGGCTGGGGTTGGGCATGGCGATGCTGTGCATGTGGCTGGGGAAGACCACCCGGAATCTTACAGGACCCTTTATCCTGGGAGTTAGCCACTATTTTGATCTGCTTCTCCAGCCACTCCAGGTAGTCAGGGCAATCTGGGCCATCGCAATCACAGTTAGGTGGCTTGTGGCCATGACGGGCCTTGCTCAGTGCTGCCTGAAGAGTGTTTAGATCTTCAGGGGGGTACATCTCACCATCCACACCTTTCTGCCTGGCCCCCTCACCTCCGTTAGACATTTCCTGGTTGAACCTTTCATACAGCTGAGCTGTAGGCGTCTGACAAAGTTGACGGTTGTTGAAAGGTGGCAGTGCGCCAATGGTAGCAGAAAACGCCACCAGGGTTCGAGCATCCTCCATATCCACATCATTCACTGGTTGAGATTCAGGATTTGACTTCCCAGCATGCTCAGGGACCCAACCTGGTGTCTGGGAAATACATCCAGCTCCCTCGCGGTAATTGTGCTGGTGTTGCTCCCTGCCCACGCTACTGACTTCTTCATCACAGGTATTTTCTTCTTTTGCTGCATGTTTGGTGAGCCCATTAGACAGCTCCTGGTTTAACACGCCTTCATCCAGGCGGTCATGGGACCCAATTTCCATCTGGCCTCTTCCTCTGGGGCCATCCACTGAACCCACCACAGAAACAGTCTGTGGAAAAGCAAAAACACAAGTTACTTCACAATTTTTTATCAAATTATACATTTAGAGTCCATGCATCTTGATTCAAAACTCTATCTTTGTAAACCATTTGTATCTGTGATGTATTTATTACATCATACAAAAATATAGGCAAACACTTTTTCAATACATCAACTGCAGTCTTAAACAAAGATCATAGTATTTTTCTTCCGGAAATTGTGACATAACCATTGACCTCTTTTTACTAAACAACATACCCTGACCTGATGGACCGATTCATCTCGGTATTCTCTGTAAGGTGGCTGCCTGATTTGAGAAAAGACTACATAATACTTTGCTCCATGGCGATTCCTGGGTCTTCCTCTGTTCTTCTGCTCCCTCTCTTTCTTTCCTCTCTGCTCTCAAGAAAACACATTCCGCAAAGATGAAATAAAATGAACACTGGTTATTGCAGTGTTGTCTATTGTCCAATTTAAACTATGGCATTGGGCATAATTTATTCTGACTACAACAACCTGAGCCTACCTGTACATTTTTCAAGGGCACAATGGAGGCAGAACAGGACTGCATCATGTTCAACTGTCTCATGCAAATGCAAACCCATATTTACAATTATAATACCACTGGTAATGCCCAAGTCAACATACTGAGAACCTCTTCCTGGTTCTTAGTTATAAAATATTCTCATTAATTGAATGTTAGGGCCAACATCTTTCTGGCTTTTTGTGACATAATGTATATCTAAAAGAAACCATATTATGACAAATAGATTATTTGATCATCATTGACAAAGTGAATGATGAGTGTAATGCCCACAATGCACTTGTGCGTGAGGAAGTGGATGAAATAATAACATGTTTGCTGTATCGATGACAAATACAAAGTGCTTTGGCTATCATGAGGGCATATCTTAGAAAAGAGGACCTAGTGGATTTATAAAGCCAGCTAAACGAGCTTAACCTAACATGCAACTGTCTCTTCTGCTGTATTGAGCAGTAATTATGTAGAAGCATTTGAAGAACGTTTTGAATAAAACTAAAACATTTAGACAGCTGAAACAAGACTTGCATATTTGCAAGTTCACCTAACAGCTCTGTAACTTAATGTCTAAATCTCTTTTATTGTGCCTTCATTGTGACAGTTCTTTTGAAGGGTTGTCCTGATGAGCAGACACTTCTTTGATGGTGTCTGGTCAGACCCCCATGGGGCAGTGTGTCAACCACTGAGCAGATTGTGTGAGCGTGTGCGTTTAAAAAACATGTGTCAGACGTGGAGCGTGAGTTACCCCGCTTACCTAGACTAGTCACACTCCAACTCTTCAACAAACCTGACCACGCAATAGTTACAACAGGCTTTTTCCTCTTTTTGGTGATGCAATGAACACCCACGTGCACACCGTCACGCACAAAACTTTCACAATATAGTCTTTGTGCCACCGCAAGAATGCACTTACGCAAAATAAAGAACTAGATAGTTTATATTTCAAACATCAGAGAGTTGATTTATTGCATGCGACGTGCAAGATGTGTATCAGATACTTTGGAACACATATATATGCCTTACACCTGCAAACACACACCTGTCTGACAGCAGAAAGCACATGCTTAGGCAATTATCTGAGGCGTGCCAAGACTTTAAGTGCTGCCAAAACTCTCTCTCTCCCTCCTTACAGACACAGCTACAACTACTACCAAAACATTAACACGCCCAACCAGAAGAGACTGTAAAACCGGTTTTACTCAGAAGTATGAGGTGCCCTTTAAACCTTATGCTGCTACAGTGTTATATGTAATTAACAACCGGTCTCAAAGGTTGACAGCACAAAGCAAAAAAAAAACAAAAAAAAACACTGAAATAGAAAAGCACGACAGACTGCAGATAAGATTTAAAGCATAGTAGTAGATAGCTGAACACGGCACAACCCCCCCCCCCCCCACCCCCACCGTTCTATCACGGTCAATATACAAAGCTCAAGCATATAGAGAGAGGACTGAACAGATCGGCGTCTACTCACAGTGGTCTAGCTGTCCCAATAACGTCGCTGGAGAGACAAAGGTGGGAAACGTGGACAAGAAAGTGCATGGAATATGGCTTTCGCAACAGTGCCAAATTATAAAAAAAAAAAAAAAAAAGAAGCCGTCAGCCGGTGGAAATCCACTACGGGTTTCTTTCTTTTCTCTTTCAGTCCTTCTTTCTTTCTTTCTTTCTCAGTCAGCCAGGCAGTGCGGCACACGAACGCACACACACTCACACACACACTCTGTCATTACACACCTCCCCCAAACACACACACTCGCTCTCATTCTCTTCCTATCGCCACTGTCGTTTCTCTCTTTCTCCCTCTCTCATTATGTCTCTCTGCTCCTCCCTTCCCTTTTTCTATATTCTCCTTTTTCTTTCTGCTTTAAGCATTTGCCGTCTGCTTTGCCTTACAGCCCCCACCTCTCTCCCTCTCTCTCTATCGTTCGTTCGTTCGCTCCCTCCCTCCCCCTCACTCGTTTTCTCCCTCCCTTCATATTCCTCCCCCCTCTCTTTTCTGTGTGTGCAGAGTGAGAGAGGCCATTATCTGAGCCACACTGGGCACGTACGATGGAATGGTGGAGCGAGCAAGAAACACAGCCGCTGCAAAGCGTAACGAGAGAGAGAGGGAGAGCGCAAGTGGCAGACCGGCTGGCTACTGCGCTAAATAAAGGACCGGCTGCGCAGATCTATGGCTTATGTGCATGCAAAATGAAAATGAGCAGTTGTGTGTTATCGTAGAGGTGTTTTGCTGTCGTTCTTGTTTGGGCTGTGAATTCTGAGAGGCTCCATAAGATGGAGGCTGCAGCAGTTAAATGCAGACGTCTGCTCAAACACTAAATGGCAGCTGCTGTGTAATGACAAAGAATGGCTCAAAAACAAACTTAAAAAAAAAAAATGTAAAAAAAATCTAAAAAGGAAAACCTATATAATTATTTCTGCAATTATTGAGCTTTTCTCGACACAGTTTGTTTGAAACGGTGCACTTTAGTGCTGAATTCGAACAGACGATGGCTGGCAGAAGATGCTCACAGACCAAACATACACGAGTGCTTCTGTCAAACCACACTGCAAATGGGTAAAAACGGCAACATATACTTGGCTGCGCTTATAGAGACCACATATATAAGAGGCGAGCAGCAGCAAAAGAGTCTCGAAGCCAAGAAACACAGGATGTGAGGAGGAAAGCACAGCAACCACAAGGTACAGCCAGGTTACCGGGAACCGCAGACACATAGGAAGCATGAAGTTTTGAGGGAAAAGACAACAAACAACACATGCGTTTATGCTGAATTTTGCCGCTGCCGGTGGTTATCTAGTAGTTTGATTTGTCGATGTTGTGTTTGTTCTGTTCGAAAGCGAGCGAGGCGCTTTTGAAGAGGTGATGTTCGCGTGAGGGTGTCCAGAGTAGAATATAGAAGCACGATGGTAAGTGAGTGTTCGGTGCGAAGGACGAATTTGCTATCAGTCCTTTTTACTTGCGTTTTCTTTCCTGCCTAAACACTTTTGCTTCATGCCAACCCATCTCTGCGAACTCAGAAAAGATGCAGAGTGCGAGAGAACCAGCTGAAACCTCTCCCCGGTTTTGGTGCTTGCTTGTTCAAAGCACAGCAATCGTCTTTGGGAAGCCCCTCGGTAGAATCGCTTTCGCATTACGAAGATGTGAACGCAGACTACGCGCTATTTGGATTAAGCTCTTGCCACGTTCGCGACTCTCTTGTCTCGTCGTCTTTCCTTCTGATCAGTGTCTTTCTCTCCCGCTCGCTCTCTCTCTGCAGTTGGATCGCCACCGTCAACACAGTGAAGGCAAGGCAACCCCACGGACAAACACAAGCCCGAGCGGAGAGGTAAAGTGCACTGTCACCAGCGGAGGAGAAGCGAGTGAATGAGAGAGAGAGGGAGAAGGTAGAGCGGGAACCGTTATGACGTCGCCGTTGCATCATTCAACGGCGATAGAGGGCTGGGCAGATGTGTCATAACACATAATGTAGACGTGCCTCCCCTTACACACGTAGAAGCGCTCATTTACCGGCCGCCTCAGTGTACTCCCTCGCTCCTCTCAACGTGACGCAGCAGTTCTTGTGCCCTGTAGTTACCTCACACTTCCTGTTGCATGTTACGGCGCACCAAAACTGAGAAGAGCGCGAACACGAGCGTGAACAAAAATATGCAAAGCTGACATAACAGTGCTCTTTTGTTATGGCTCTGGGTGTCTTTGTACTTTATTTATCAGGCGAATGACTGACGAACAATTTACATTTAACACCACATGCTCCCAGACACATGAATCACATTTTTAAGCATACACACATTTAAAGGGATAGTCCGACCTTGTGACGACTTTTTCTCTTCTGTGAAAAAGCATTAAACTCTTTCTGTTTGAAAACATACTGCTTTGGCATTTTTATAGATAAACTCTCACTTTCTTCTCACTTCAGAGACAGACGTGACACCAGCTAATATTGAAAGGCAAAAATGATACATACCTTGCTCATATAATCAGCTCTACCGAACCATACAGGAAAATCTTGATTCTTCTCTAGTATGTACAAGAGACTAGTGCCTCTGTCTCAGATGCCTTGTGTCTTTTACAATATGAGAAATAAAGCGGCTCGCACAAACAAACATCCAGTGTCACAAGACAGCTGATCATCGATTCAAAAGCAAGAGACACGGGGGATGTGAAACTCTCAGGTCTCAGAAGACCATGGTAATGCACGGAAAGATCTGCCATTTTGGTGAGACCAAAAGGTCACCACTAAATGCTCTTTCAATAATGTTATTACTCATCAGACAAGTCTGATTTCTGAACCAACCTTGAAATAGCAGACGTGCCAGGTCTCATTTAAGATATGAAGGTTGTTAACATGCTATCATTATACAGGAACTGAAATTCAAATTTGCTTTTACACAAAACAACTTGCTGTGTCAGCTTCCTGCAATAACTGTGACTGGACTTTGTTTTGAGGGACTGGAATGTCTATGCTTTAATTCGAATTAAAATGTACCAGGCCAATATCTGCAAACTAATAGACCTAGCATTCCGTAAACTATGCATCATGATACAGAGATGACTGAATTTAAAATGTAAATATTACTTTAAATATATTTTGGTAATTTCTGCAATGTTTTGTTGCGGTGTTTAAATATTGAGCTTAATATAGATTGCAAATGGCCAAAACTTAAATCTTATTCACACACCTTTGTTTTATTGTTTTGAGAGATGATCTATATATTTGCAGCTGTAAAACAGATGTTAAAATGACATGCTTGTGCTGCAGCTCTATGAATGTTTTGCCCTCCAGGTCTCCGAACTGATCACAATGACTGAAAACTGCACAAGTTATATTTATCTTTAAAAAAAAAAAAAAAAACAAGAATAGGCTACACTCAAAAAAAACAAACAATTCTTGCCATTGTAAGGCACTGCTCATCAGCTGTCCAATACAGTCCCAACAGTGAAGCATGGAGGTGGAGCATCATGCTGTGGGAGTGTTTGTCAGCTGCAGGGACAGGACGACAATTGCAATCGAGAGAAAGATGAATGCAGCCAAGTACAGGGATATCCTGGACCAAAACCTTCTCCAGAGTGCTCAGGACCTCAGACTGGGCCGAAGGCTTACCTTCCAACAAGACAATGACCCTAAACACAGCTAAAATAACCAAGGAGTGGCTTCACAACAACTGAGCATCTATGGAGAGACCTAAAAATGGCTGTCCACCAACGTTTACCATCCAACCTGACAGAACTGGAGAGGATCCCCAATTCCAGGTGTGAAAAACCCAAGACTCATGTCTGTATTCGATCAAAAGGGTGCTTCTACTAAATACTGAGGGTCTGAATACTTATGACCATGTGATATTTCAGTGTTTCTTTTTTAACAAGTAACAAAGTTTAACAAAGTTTATTTTTTCTGTCAATATGGGGTGCTGTGTGTACATTAATGAGAAAAAAAAACATGAAATTAAATGATTTTAGCAAATGGCTGCAACATAAAGAGTGAAAAATTTAAGGGGGTCTGAATACTTTCCGTCCCCACTGTAATTTTATAGCTACTGTACTTCATTTTTTCATTTTTTTTTCTGCAATACTGTTAAATTTTGTTGTGGAGTGTAGTGTTGTAGGTATGTAGTGTTTGTAATGCTTGTAAATGTTTCATTATAAAAATTAGATTGATAAATCACGAGTTTGCTCTTACCTAGTAAGACCGAGACTTGTACAGGTTAACACCCGATTGTTCAGAAGTCAGTGTTGGCATCGACTGCTGAAAAAACCTGAATGAGTCAAATCTAAAAACGACTTTCCTATTCATTCAGAAGGCTTTGATTTCCATTGTCACGTCTTAGGAAAACAGGACTAATAATTAAACAACGGTTTACGAGCAATATCTAAAACAATACTCATGTTTGATGAACTCTCAGTTTTACACTATTTACTCTCAAACTTGAGAAGTTCTCAGAAACACTATGACTGACACCGCAGCAGTTGATGAGTTCTTCTTTTGGTTTATCAGTGACTCATCTGCTGCTCTTGTCAGCTCAGAAATCACCCACAATTACAAAAAAAGAGAAAAGAGAGAGAGAGAAAGAAAGAAAGAAAATCTAATCCCCACCTACTCAAAACCACCGACAGAAAACAGAACACACTCATAGGAAATGAAATGCACAGGCACGCAAAGTGAAGCAATCATTTCTGTCAAATAATTTATGGAAGGTGAGATTTAATATATTATTGCAATATACAGTTATTTTTTAATATTGCATTTTCAGTACAGTACTGTGCAAAATGTAGGCCTCTAGTATTTTGATCGGCTAAAAAGTGGTTTTAGGTTAGTTATTTCTATCTTCTGCGTGTCAATAGGAAATATCAGTTCATGTTTCCAAACATTCATTTTGACATTAATTGTAATAATCCAGTAAGATTTGTGATCTGATCTGGTCATCATTCAGACTGTCAAGATGAAACAGAACAAACTGAGACAAGCTCAATCCAGGAGAACTTCAAGACGCTTCAAGACCTTTAAATGCTGTAAAATATAATGTCATCAATAGATTTAAGACTTTGTTGATTAACTTCTATTAACTAAATGAAATCAACATTTCTGTGAGCATCCAGTTTTCGTTCTTGGAGCAGTTTCTTGAAGCATCTTGGAGACGCTGTTCTTCTGGATTGAGTCTGTCTGTTTGTTCTGATTCTTGTGATTCCAGACAGACTGATGATTTAGCAAACTAAAATCTCACTGGATTATTATAATTTATGGAAAAATGTAAATGTAAACTGATATTTCTGATATTACGCACTACAGCTGACTCAAAGCCATTTTTCTCTAATAAAAAAATACTAGTGGCCTAAGACGAACAAACAACAGATTAAAGAAAGATACTGTTTTGACAAGAAGATAAGTTTACTTTAAAACACACTTCCTCTCTCTCACATACCCTGCTCCCTTTCATTCTGTGTATTTGTTTAGTCCAGATCCGAAACACTTTCACATGCACAGATCAAGCGTGTACGTACTAAACCAGGGGCCCAACTAGAGGCTAAACCACGGAAGAGCAGCAAGCAAGCTTTCTAAGAAATGTATACGGCTGCGTGCGAGGGCACACGTGCACACACTCAGACGCGCGCGTACACACCGATGCAAATGAGCTGAGGGTCAGCGAGTGCAGTGGGTCTGGGGCAGATCATGAATGGCTCAGACGGTCATTGAGACTATCAAGACATCCGCATCTGCTTCTCTTGACTTACCTTTACGTTTTTTCCCATCTGGAATTGCCAAGTTTTTATTTTTGAATTTCCCTTTTCTCTAGTTCTGTCTATTGTTCTCTGACCCCTCCTCCCATCCTTGTCTGTTTCTTTTAGTTTTTTTATGCGTGCACCATATTTTTGGCATCCCCGACCTGATGCTTCTTTCTTCAGGGCAAGTTGGGTAGGTGTAGGATGTCGAATGCAAATGTCTGTGTGAGCCTGTCATAGTTCTCCTTGCCTGACACATGGCACATGCAAGTCAGCACGCACCTCTCAGCTGAGAGACCCCTCCTCATTTTACCCCACAAATACTCACAAAGGGAAAAAGAGAGACAGAGAGAAAGAGGAAGAGAGAGAGAGAGAGAGAGAGAGAGAGAGAGAAAGTGAGGGGGAAGCGAAGCAGAAAAGACATAAGGAAAGAGGGGGAAGGGAAGGGAGGAGCGACCCTCATCACTCAATAAGATGGTGGGAAAGGAGGAGGTATGAGACGGAGGAATAACACAGCCTAAAGAGTGCTCTTTGTGCAAGAAGTTTAGGAGGAGAAGGGGAAAAAACGGAGGTGAAATCTGATGAGGGGCATATGAGCGTGCAGAAAATAGCAGATGGAGGCTTGAAAGAGAAGAATTGAAAGACAATCGTGCTGAAGGAGATAGATGGACGACATCATGCAGACCTCTTTCAAAACGGGAAGAAATCTGATCCATAACCCACTTAAGCTCGGCTACTCTCATAGGGCTGACAAATAATCAATAACAAAAGATGTGAGAACCTCAATCTACGCTGGGCAAAAACGTGGCACTAATAACCCCAAAACCCTATTCTGTTCAACTTCTACACAAAAGCAGCAGTAACAGAGAGAGAGAATACCATCTCCCCAGTTCTGCACAGTGGCTGGCTGCCAGCCTTGTTTCTCTCAGGAGTAAGGCTAAGATTAGCTCCCCATATGTTCAAGTCAGGCGTAGCTGCTCTTAAAGGGCCAGGGTCTCTTTGAAAACGGTACAAAGTACACTGCAGCACTGCATGCGCTGTTTTGTCTCGGCTTCTCATGCAGTTGCAATACAGTGAGCACAAACGCCCTCCGGCTATCAGATCATTTCCCTTTCATGCATGCACGGTCCAATTTAGATACACATGCATGCATTTTTGTTGTATTGTTTTAAAGAAATGTATACACTAAGAACATTAAGGAATTTTATAATCAAGAAAATAATTACACTGTAAAATATGTTCAAATAGAAAATGGCTATTTTAAATTGTAACAATATCTCTGTTTCCACTGATCAAATAAACGGTGAGCAAAACTAAAAAGTAGCAAGAGATCTGTGTATGCGCAAATATTTTAGATGTATAATATATCTACGTATATATCTATATCTAATGCAGAAATGACAAATCACTGGGCATGAGGGGTAAGATGAGCAGAGAGAGATAACACCGTTATTGAACCACAGTACATCCGGTCCATCCATTTTTCATTAACTGCAGTATTTCAGTCACCCATTCCTCTGGAGATGCAAAGCCACAAGCCAAAGTGAAGGGCAAACAGGTGAGCGCATGCGAAATTGGATTTACAACAGATTGAGGTACACAGGGTTCAAAGACACTGGAAAGAGACCACTATTTTAGTACTGTGCCACCATGCAATGCTCTCTTCTCAATGCACTTCTAACTAATATTGCCTAACGACCAACTTCTCCTCTAATATGCAATTTGTCTGCCACTAGAGTCACCAAACTAATGCCTGTTTTCAAGCAGGTTTGCCCAAACACTGCATCTATCTGTCACTGATCCCAAATCCCCAGCATTGCTTGAGTCTATGTAGCTGTGCTGCTGAACACAAAGGAGGATATTTTGTATAAAGTTTGTAACCAGGCTGTTCTGGTCACCATTGACTTCCAAAAATACCACAGAAGTCAATGGTGACCCAAAACAACCTGATTACAAACTTCTAAATATTGTCTTCAGTGTTTGGCAGAACTACTCCCAAACTATTCCTTTCATTATTCCTACCCAATACCTAAACTTAGCAACTACTGCACTAACTATCAGTAAGCAGCACATTATTAGTGAATTTATTGAGGGAAAAGCTGTAGACAATAGTTAACAAGTGTAACCTATTTTAAACTGTTACCAGGAGTACTTTAGTATCAACCATACAACATCAAATGCGACCACTTCAACTACTCAAGTTACATTAGTTGCTGTGTTATCTTGAAAGCATCTGCACACAGCATTCATGATGTTTCAGCGCAGAGCAGTTTCTTTACAAAAACAGACAAGAATCTGCAAGCATTTATCCTAGCTGTATCAGTTTCCAACCTCTTGACTTTGATCAGAAGTGGATAGTTGAAGCTGTCGCGTTCACAGATCATCTGAGCATGTTTAACTTGTCTTGAGAAGAATCCCACATACAGTATGTTCAATGTAAACACCTTTCTCACACATCTGCTCTTTCTGCACACACACACACACACACACACACACACACACACACCAGCTCACTTGACATTTAAAAATGCAAAACAGGATGCATGGTCTGCTGAAGTGTGTCATTTATTTGGAAGTTAAATTATTTTCTGGTATAGGCTTACCAGCTTAATGTGTAGAGACCACAATAAGCAAGCCATTTGTTGGCTGATACTCTAGCAGTATCTAAATATTTTTGTTAATTTGTGCTAATACATGACAACACTAAAAGAGCACTGTTTAGGAAACAAGGTTTTTTTTGCATGTTTTGTAACATTATCATTGTGATTTAGTTGTTGCTTTCCGGACTGACGTTGTTATACTGCATGTTTGATTCATGAATAAGCTATCTGTTCTTCTAAAAAAGCCAATTTAACTTTCGTAGGTTGAGGTTAAACTGAACTGGTTGAACTGTTTACTTTCAAATCACTACCTTAAATGGAAAATCTTTGCATGCTTGCCCCAAAACTCCAAAAACATGTGTAGACATTAGTAGACAAAATCAGTATACATGTTTGTTATGATTTTATCATTAAACTAGCCTGTTTACAACCAGTATGACCTTCTAAACTGGTGGTATATATATATTTTACAACAAAATCCTCTTCAGATCACTCACTGGACTTTGGTATGTTTGGTTGGGTGGATAGACAGGGAGAAAAACAGATCTAATGTTGCGCAAACTTTGCTTTGAGTATAGCTTGTGTGTGTGTGTGTGTGTGTGTGTGTGTGTGTGTGTGTGTTTTCAGGTCATGTGTGCGAAGGATGACAACGCATCAGCTAATCAAAATAGCTTACACGCAGACATCCCGTTTTTAACATCCCGTTTTCTCAATAGTGCCGTCTCCGTTAGCTCTTGGTGACGTGTAGAAAACAACGGTTTATTTCAGAGTGGATTACATCGCAAGCATGATTTCAGAAACGAAAACAAGCGGCTTCCTGCCTTTCAAATTAACTTTAAACGCCGGCAAACCATTTCCCCTCAGCAGCACACATTCACAAATACTACATACACACAAACAGCTCGTCACGTGAGCGGCCTCATGGGCGGGTCTGAACTATAATTACAGCCGTGATGTCATCTGCCACTCACTGTTGCCGCAAAATCTAGGTCACCGTTAACCCCTTCCCGTCACGCCAGGGGATTCCTCCAAACGAGCCATTACTACAGACTTTCCATGAGCTCTTTAATGTGGTGCTGCCTCCCATGCAACTTTCGGAGCCCATTATGCGAATAAAAGGGGTGATGATATACATTCACCCCACAGATCAAACACTTACAGTAGAGCAGCGTCAGCTTTTATAGTCAATCGCAGAGCGCTTTCATGTTTTGGTTATCCCCAGCACATTACGTCAATCGGAAGCCAAGCCAAAGGAAAGAAACACTGCACAGAAACAACACCTCTTCAGAGAGCCTCAAGTGATCTTTATTTTGTCCGTCAAGATTTCTGAGTAGGGCTGAGCAATTATATAACAGCATAACGTTTACGTTAGCGCACGAGTTGCATCACAGCAAAATGCCTTGACAATGCCGGTCCACAGTCACCCAAATCCAAAGTATATTCAGAGCAAATGAGCATCGATGTGAGCCGTCTTCTCACGGCAAACTGGTAATTTGCGGCCGAGCGACAGCGGAGCACGACAGGCGAGGAGCGCGTTGGCCGACTGGTAATCCGCAAACAAAATTATGACACTAGGCGAGTAACCCATGCGTGCGAGTGAGGTTATGTAAGACCTTGCGAGTGCATGTAGGTGTATGGAACTTAGTGATGATGCATTTGAACACACGAGTGGGACAGAGATGATCTGGCATGAATACACATTCTTGATTCATAAAAAAACGGCTAAAAAACATCTCTTATTAATTCTATTTTATCTATTAAAAAGAAAAAAAACCCTCAAACACTATCATCCTCTATTCTTTATCTACTTTATCTGCTTGTTACATATATTAGCGCTGTCAAATGATCATGATTAATTGCTTCCAAAATGAAAGCGTTGTGTACTATGTGTACTGTTTATTTATTATGTGTATAGAAACACACACATACATAAAATATAGAAACAGCATATTTTTCAGTTTGAGTTTGTATTGCACACTTATTATGTAAACCAAACTTTTAGCGTGAATGCGATTAATCGCAATTAATCGTTTGTCAGAACTAATATATATATATATAGTAGTCAACATTTGAAGTGAATCACAATAGTTCAAAGTTGTCAAGACAAGAAACCATTTTGGATTTAGCTTTTAATACAATGGCTTACAGCTTCTACTGTATATGGGGGGGGTGTTGGTACTAACCAATACTTGTCATAGCGTTTGCTCTTTTGTTGATTTTGATAGCGTGCACTGTCCACAGTTGTTAATTGCTTTGAACAAAACGGTCTGCTGAATGACGAAACGTAGATATATAAACAGTGACTTGTGGCTGAAGTTAAAGCCGGCGCTCTGTGGTGAGAGCGTAAGGAGGAGCGCTGGTGCTGTCGAGACTGTCTGCTTGATTCGCACCAGTTTCTAACTTCTCCTCCGTGTAAATCAGCATATTCGCAGAGTGTAGTTCGCACCTAAAGCTCTCAAGGCCCGTCGAGTCTCTCTTAACTCTGACGCTACGCTAACTTCAGTCCATAAACACTCCGCCACGTGCTTGCTGACACGGACACACAAATACAGCGGCGTCACTGCGCATGCGTGCCTTTGTGTGACCCACTAACTTTTACTCCGTTTACCTCAGATGACTGGAAACTTTGGCAATCCCGCCCCGCCACTCTTTTCTCTGTTCCTGGGCTTGACAGAGCGCAGAGAAAAAGGAAGACAGACAGACTGACAGACTGAGCGAGCGAGATAGAGCCAAAGAGAAAGTAAGTGAGAGAGAGAGGGAGGCCACCTCCTCCTCCTCCTCTCTTCTCTCTCTTTGCCAGGAGAAGCTCACGCCTACATCTCTTCCAATGAGCGCAGAGCCCGGGTCTCTTTAAACCTAGGCCTAGACCAGGCTAGCGTCTTTTCGCCCCGCTCAAGAATCTTCACCAGCGCGCATGGGATTGGAAACGAAGGCCACAAACGCGAGTCGCACCTGCAGCACACAGGTGGATGCCTATACGCAGCTGTCGAGCTGCATCTGGGCACGCTTTGGGCCTGTTGAGTCACGCGAAAACTGCAGCTCAAAACACCGTGCCATGCCTGATTCATATCCAGGAGAGGAGAATATCAAAGAGTTAACATCTACTGTAGCGAGGCACACACTCACACACACACACACACACACACACACACAGCTGGACACAGGGTTTTTAGCTCACCTCTTTAGCCAGGTTTGAGATTACAGACCGGGGGGGTTTTATGTCTTCAGAATACTCCACCTTCCAGGACAACCGTGGAAAAAGAAAGAAAAGGGGGAAAAGCAGATCAATACAAAAACATCCAATGTGTGTGAAACACAAAAAGACACATGAGTCATTTTTATCTCGTCAGAATTATGACAAAGCTCATAAAATGGAGCATGCTATTCCTGTCCTTTACATTTCTACAGTGCTGCCGGTAATGATCTAAAACACAGCAGTATGTCATTTGAATGTGAGCTAGATTCGTCTGACCCCAGTCTGTCTAATAAACCGGAGCCGTTCAGAGTCTACCCCCCCCCCACCTGCCATTACTGTCCGTCATTTTTTCCCTGTGCTAATAAATATTTACCTACTCAGCCTCGCTGCCTTCACGTCTTGCTCGTCGGTGGCGAGAGCTATCCCCATCAGAAGACCCAAAGCATTCTCTCTGCGTCCCCCCCACCTCTCTCTCGCTCTGTCTTTCTTTATCTTTCTTTTCTTCTCCCTCTTTCTTTCTGGTCTCTGTCCATTCAGGAAGCCATCTTGTGTTCTTAATCCTGTTTTACATTAGCTCTCGTACACTCTTTCGCTCTCGCCCTCCCAGCCTCTCTCTCTCTCTCTCTCGATCACGCTCTCTCTCTCACTTCCTCCAATTCATGGCCGACCACATACACACAGAAGCATTTTTTTAAAGGCAGTGTGATCGCTATCACTGCTGCACTATAGCCTCCTCCCTCTCTTTCTTTTTCCTCTACCCCCCTTCCCCCCTCTCCAAACGAAAAAGCTAACAGAATACGTGATGTGAATACTCCTCTCCGACCCACACACAAACGCGACGTCACGCCACGGATAGCTCACAAAGAGCGCCCGGCGGCCAATCAGAGGCGAGCATGAGCACTGCTGCTAGGCTGAAGCAGACAAGAGGAGAGAGAGAGAGAATGGGCGAGAGACATAGGCGCAGAGAGCACGAGGGCGGGATGTGCTGGATAAAGAAAGAGAAGGGGGCGCGTGCTGCGAACAATGCGTGTGCATGTGCGTCTGTGCGCTTTAGACTTTGGGGGAAGGGTTTCGCTCATGCACGCTGTGGCTGTCAATTATCTAACCCGGCTTGCCTTCTTTAAACAATGGCTCTGGAATGTGGTATCACTGAAGACCATCTGTGTCTCGGCTGCATGCAACAACTGGACTGGACTGCACACATGCATTTGCACGCACACTGACAGAGAAACATACAGACGCAATCCAAACGGGTGACGCAAGATCAGCTGGAGTCAGTGGTTCAAAAACACGCAATTTACAGTCTTCCAACCAAACAAAAAAACGAGAAAGCAACGGCATTTAACAAGCAACTGGCACTGCAAATGCAAGCCAAGTCTCAGCTGTTTTAAACGCACAACTGTGCATGCCTGAAATATCACTGTAAGAGCTTTCAAAGTCTATAAACCATAAACATGGTAGACTACAACCTCTGCTGGCCAGACCTACAAACGCCTGCGAGATAGAAATGAAAGCAAGTCGTTGCAATAAAACTAACGCAGAAATCTTCCATTAGGGGTTAGCAGTGCAAACGCTTCCATTCAAGAAGATAATAGCAACTGCGACTAAGTCATAAACTGATCAAAATTGCATTTAATCTGTCTTTTCCCAGAGCAGGACGTAAGCGGAAGTGTGGCTGACGCTAAGAGGGAGCTTTCGAAGAACCGGCGGACGTTTGGTGATGCAGCAGTTGTGATGAGAGCAGATTACGCAGCGTGGGAGTTCCAGGAACATCGCATTTGTGGATCTGCGTGAAGGCTTGCAGTAACCAGCGGGCTCGGGAAGGACCGACTTTTCTCTTTTTGCGCTTCAGGATTCGTAAGAAACGTTGCAAGCGTTATTTGGAGGAGCGATGACTGGGCTGCAATGCAAATGCATTGGGAAGGACTGCTGCCTTCCTGATGTTATCTCGACTGTTTGCTTTGATACCGGCTGAATCACCTGGTTCGTCACGAGAGCTAAAGTGTGTGTTAGTGGTCATTAATCTCCTTCCACGGCTCTCTCACGCGACAGACCAGGTGATTCAGGCCGTATCAAAGAAAATCCCCTTAAGGCTGTCAGAAAATTGTCGTAATCCTACCTGTGACCCCCCCCCCCCGAACACACACACACACACACAGACCGCGTTCTCATGGTAAGAGGAGTGAGGCTGCAGAAACATCGTTAAGGCTTCATTGTTAAAGAATTGCAAAGGTCTCTGTGTGTGTGCGTGTCTGTGTGAGTTTAAATGAGGGTTAAGACATCGTTGTAATAACAGAAGGATTAACAATCCTAATTAACTCTCTCCTCCCCCGTTTCGTGAACAATAGCCACCACAAATTGAACTAATCCACATAGAGTTTCTAAGATCCTGCTCCAATACACAACCGAGCCCACTCCCACACCCAGAATTATATTTTGCTTTTAACAAAAAATCACTATGTGTTGCCCTAAAAATAAGCCAAATATTACTGTGCAATATTCACATGGCAATTTTCATAAAAAGAGAACAAATACTCTAATATAATTCTCAATACTTCATATTTATATTTATATATA
>JAUMHP010000046.1:270033-293936 GCA_032361065.1 Enteromius trimaculatus
AAAGATCACTGTGGCTGAGCTCCAGAGATGCAGTCGAGAGATGGGAGGAAGTTGTAGAAAGTCAACCATCACTGCAGTCCTCCACCAGTCGGGGCTTTATGGCAGAGTGTCCCGACGGAAGCCCAGCCAGAGCCCTGACTTAAACCCAATTGAGCATCTCTTAAGAAACCTAAAAAATGGCTGTCCACCAACGGTTACCATCCAACCTGACAGAACTGGAGAGGATCTGCAAGGAGGAATGGCAGAGGATCCCCAAATCCCGGTGTGAAAAACTTGTTGCTTCTTTCCCAAAAAGACTCATGACTGTATTCCATCAAAAGGATGCTTCTACTAAATACTGAGCATATCCTGAATACTTATGACCACGTGATATTTCAGTTTTTTTTTAATAAATCTGCAAAAATGTAAACAATTCTGTGTTTTTCTGTCAATATGGGGTGCTGTGTGTACATTGATGAGGAAAAAACATGAACTTAAATGATTTTAGCAAATAGCTGCGATATAACAAAGAGTGAAAAATGTGATTATTATAATAAAGAGGTCTGAATACTTTCTGCAGCCTTTTCTGTTTGGTTATGTAATCGGTTGAAGTCATTTAAGTGCTACAGTAAAGGAACAGTTAAAGGTGAATAAACTAGTTAAGGTTATGATTGAGTTAAAATGGTTTATGCAGTAATAGTGACGCTTGCATACAAAAGTGTAAGTACAAGTTAAACATTTCTATTTTATCTAAACCATAGCCCCCAAGTGGTCTGCTCACTCTTAACTTTTCAGTAAGTTTTCTTTCCAAAGTGACAGTAAAGACATAATGTTATAAAGGTTTCTGCTTCTATGAATTATGTTCTTTTGAACTATTTAATTATAAAGGAATCCTGAGAAATATGAATGTTTCACCACAATAAATAAATACAAATAAATAACTAAAGCAGCATAGCTTTTTCAGCATTAAATCAGCATACTGGAATGATTTCTGAGGGAACAAGAAAAAGGCTTTGCATTAAAGGAATAAAATACAATTAAACAAGTATTCGGTAACACTTCAAGTCAATGTATAAAGCTTTGTAATAGAGTTAGAATGCGTTGATTATGCACATTATAATGCAGTGTACAGTCTCATGAATAATTCTGATCACAGTTTATTCATTATAACACTTACCATTAAATTGTTACACTATGCATTTTAAATTACATTAGTTACAGCAAGATATAATAAAACACAACGCATGTAAGTGCACTTTCAAACTGAATGATTGTAGTGAAACCTCATGCTCTGGTGTGAAATTAATTTTTCATCTGGAGTTAGAGTTAGAAACACCCACGTCTACTTCACAGATTTTCTTCGGCTAAAATGTAACCAGAGGTCTTGCATACCATGCCTTGAATTGTTCTGTCAATAATTAGGCTGAGGGAAACGAGAGCGAACAGGCGGGAGTATATAAGAGAGGAAGTGTTGTTGTTTTCTGTCATCTAATCAAAGCTCTGATTCTGTCCGTTTTCCACACAAAGACATGGATACCTTTCCTTCAATTGTCCTCCCTGTCCTTTCAGCATTTCCTGTTTATCTGCATTTCTCCTTTACCTTTCCCCCGCTTCTCTTTTGCTTTATTTCTGGTTCTCTTCTCTCTCTCTCCCTCCCCCGTTCTCCTTCCTCTTCTATTTGGCCACAGGTCAGCCCCCACGCCTCCAACGGTCAAAGGTCAAAGAGCAGAGTATATAAAGTAAGCAAAAGGAATTCTCCGCGCTGAGAGTCTAAACCCGCTCAAACACACACACACACACACACCTGGAACGCATGTGAGCCTCAGAAGACAAAAACATCCTTTAAGCTAAATAGATTAATCAGAAAACCTAATCATTTTGGTGCGTCACTGGCAAGATCTCAAATACTATTGTTTATATTCTGTTTACATCCTGTTCCATAAACAAAATTATTAAACATCTGTGCATAACATGCTTCGAACATCAATAATCCCTGAAACTGTGCTGCTTGTTGCAGAGAGCCGTGCTATTACTATACAAGAAAGCAATTAAAAGAAATAGCATTTTTTGTCTTTGCAAATAACAAAATAGGCATCAAAAACATAGTTCTTAAATCTGAGATAAGCTACACTGCAAAACAATAAAAAAGATTTTCATGTGAAATTTTACAAGACAATTATCTGTGAATTATTACGGATTATTAGGATGATTTCTAAGGATTGTTTTCTTTGAATTACATCTTGTTATATGTATAAACTCGCTTCATTTTGGTAGATATTTTCAGAAAATGGGACTAAATATTTAACAGATGTAAGTGTAATTTTGCTTCTTTAATAAATGCATCTTGATTTAGGAAAATAAGTCAAAGATACTGAGTAAAAAGGCCAGTAAACCTCACAGAACACCCTACCAAACTAAAAGAATCTGACACAAATACTGACAAACAAACGGCCAGATTTTCTTTAAAAGACAAAAATAGAGCTGGCAAATTTGCTTCTGAAAAGTTCTTGCAGAAGAACTGCCTTACAGACAGCTGTAAAAGGAAGAAAGCAGTTTAAAGTAGCCAGCTTTAGTCATGATCAGCCACTGTCATACGTGATCACTGGTGGAAAAAAGACAGCAGCTGCTTCTTAAAAAACACACTGTAAACAATAAAACAAAGAGAGGCTCATTTTGCTAAGCTGTTGAGAAGGAGCTTTGCTGTGGGCAGCTGAGCAATACTTCAGTGCTTTTCAGTCTCATTGGGCTGATTTTCATACCTTAACTAACCTCCCAAAGCCTTGTGCAAACACAAACATGCTTCTTAACACACAAACAGCCTGCAGTTACCACACCAGAGTATAACTGCCATGCAGAGTAACACTGTTCAGGGTCATTAAATCATACAAATAACTCATACAACTTTGGTAGTAATAAATCCTTTAGAAGTATTTCTCATAGTTCAGGTTAACTAATTTAGGCCTGGTTTCACAGATGGGGCTTAGACTAAACCAGGATTAAGCTATAGATCCATTAGGACATTGAAGTATTATTATAAAATGCATTAGGGGAAAAAGCACACTTGTAGTGTGCATCTTGAGAAAAACAAAAATACTTTAAAATATTTTAAGATCAGTCAGTGCAAGTTTCTTTATGTTGAAAC
The DNA here is from genome assembly GCA_032361065.1 of Enteromius trimaculatus. Lineage (NCBI taxonomy): Eukaryota > Metazoa > Chordata > Actinopteri > Cypriniformes > Cyprinidae > Enteromius > Enteromius trimaculatus. Next base: position 273,155 of record JAUMHP010000046.1, read on the forward strand.
AGCTCAGACTTTACATTCTAGTCTAGGACTAGGCTTACGTCTTGTCTGTGAATCCGGGGGATAGTTATCTGATGTCAACAAGTGAAACAGTGTTACCAAATAAGATACTAAATATCAGATATGGAAATGAATGCTTGCACTGAAAGGATTACATTAAAGGTTTAAAATGGACAAAACGCTATTTCCATAAAAAGAGTAAGAATATCTTTGTTTTAGACTCTGCCCATGTTTTCAGGTTATTACAATCTAGACAAGTACGGAAGGATGAAAGGAGACGTGTCAAGACAAGACAGAGGAGGAATGCGTCTAGGAGGACCAATAACAGCTAGTAAACAGGAACTAATAACTGTAGCCCAGACTAGTGTTAAATCCTCCAAAAATCACCGACAGACAACATGAACTAGTGCTGGGCAACAGCTGGATAATCACATCCAAAATACAAGTTGTGTACATAATAAATGTGCCCCAGGACTACACAACCAATCATAAAGGGTCAATATTTTTAATTGTGATTTATACGCAATCTGAAAACTGAATAAAGTAGCTTTCCATTGATGCATGGAATATTTCTTAGGACAAGACAACATTTGGACAACTATTTGAAAATCTGAAATCTGAGGGTGCAAAATAAAAAATAAAAAAAAGAAAATTGAGAAAAACCACACATTAAAAGTATCCAAATTAAGTCGTTAGCAACGCATATTAAAATATATTCATGGAATATGATCTTTACTGAATAGCTAAAGGTTTTGGACACAATTGTGATGCACACAATGTATTTTTGGTTATTGCTACAAATATATAAATATATACACATGTAAATATTTTCTAAACATATACTGTATGCTTGTTTTTTATACTTAAATATACATTAATATACAAAACACATGCACAGATATTACATGAAGAAAAACTTTTATTTTGGATGTAATTAAAAATTGGCCAGCAGGATACTTTTATACACAAAAGCAGAAGTCTTTACCTCCCATGGGCTCTTCCTCCTCTTCAGCTCGTCACACTTTCTCAGTTTGCAGATCTGGTGTCCGATCTTACGGTTTAGGCAGTTGCTGCAGGTACCGCAGTTCTCCTTCTTCATGCAAGGCCCACATACACCACATCTCTTTCTCTTCTTTTTAAGAGGCGTCACAGCCTCTATCGGTTCCTGGTCCCCCTCCATCTGCGGCAGGGAGAACATGCCCGCTTGCTCATGCTCAGACCTGATGTAGTCGTCCGCAGGAGACACCACCCTTGTGCTCCTGGCCCCAAGAAAAACTTTAGGGTCCTCCTCATCCAGAGAGAATTCATATATGTCCTGGACGGGAGGGCCAGGGCCAGGGCCTCCCCTCAGCTTGTGCATACTGAGGGCCCCACTCTCTTACGGGACAAGAGAGCGGTAAAAGTAGCCACTAACGGTTTAAAAATACAAGCTAAAAAATAAGGTTCTTCACAGAACAGCACAGACCAGTCCATAAAGTGTGCGTGCTGAGTTAGGGCCACAGGGAGAAACGTCTGGAAAGGGTGCAAAGAGTAATTTTGAGGAGACCGTTCTGGGCATGACGTCATTCACCTGCAGGCGCAGGTACGTTAGGAGCACGGCCACAGGTGATGGAGAGCATCTCTGTTACACTGAACCAATGTCATGTGGATGCAGACAGAAACCAGTTCTGCTGATCACCAGAGAAGGCACTTCGGGGACTGTATGGGGAGAAAAAGCTCAGGTTTAGGATATATTTCAGTTTTGGTCAAAATAACTAGCTAAATAAAACAGAATTATTGAATATATATATATATATGGGTAGTTATCCTACGGTGTGACAGCAAAAAAAAATAGAATAGAGAAAAAAATAGAGATAACAATTAGCATGAGAGAGGTTTATCTTCAATATTACAGTTTTTATTTTTTACATGTTTCGGTTACACCATAGAACACATTGATATGTCAGCTATCCTTATTTATATGCATATAGAGTGAATTATTTATTACAATATAAGGCTAATAGAGGATTCAGTTAAGATGACCATAATATATGGTATAATATAATAAATCTATTTATCTGGAAATGTGAATATCTGTCTATTATCAATTTGTATGTCTGTCTATCTATAAATATCTATCCATCTATCTCCACCTGTCTGTCAAAGGTCATACGTCAAAAGACATTGACAATACCAGCCTGGAATCTCATGATCACTGTACAATCTCTTACTATCATGTGCAAAGGGAAGGAAAAACCAGACAAGACACAAAGCTACTGAATGACGATAGGTACTACGTGCGAAATGTGAGCAAATGCTCGGTTAGAATGGCGAATCCCCGCGAGACAGCTCTCCATCGCTCTTTGTTTGTCCGCTATGAGTCTCCATGCAGGACTCTCTCTCTCTCTCTCTCTCTCGACGCTCTTTGTTCGGCGCTTGGACCGTCAATAAACTCGAATGTTTAAACGGTAACTCCGGGTCACGCAGCACACGCATTGTGTAATGTTGTTAAGGCATTGTGTGGTTAAGATATGTAAGGAGACGTTAACGAAACTTGTTTCGCAATGGCGCATTATTTATTCTGTGAAGTGTTTGCGGAGATAATAGCGCGTTAATGAGGAATTCCCTCGGTGCCTCGCTTCATGCTCCGATAGATTATTAATTCTTATTTAGGCTACCGCAGAGTAATTAATACGGTAGATTAAGACCGTATCGCTATAAAAAATAAAAAAAAAACATACTGGAAGTAACCCACTCCTCTTCCTCTAAGGCATGGCGAGTATGACTTTAAATATTAAAACGTACGTTTTCCTGTATAGCATATAGGATGAGCAAAACAACCTTGTTGTGTGGTTTCCAATTATAGTTCCAGACGCTATATAAAGATTGTTTTCTTTAATATGCATATGACAACTGCACAAGATGACAATGCTTGCCTAAGCAGAACACCAAGTGCTTGAGTCAGCAGAATAGTTCGTGCTCTTAAATAACTTCTATATAGCTAACATTTCCACGTTCATCTGCAAACATAGTTTAAATGCGTAGTCTACAACGTGTTTCTAAACCGTGCAGAATAGTGTAAATCTATAGAAACCAAAGCACGTGCAACAACACTGAACTAAAGCAGCAAACCCTACACTGTCATACCTGCTAGTTTTTTGTGAGTCCAGCAGAAAAAAACAAACAAAAAAAAAAACACTTTGGATTGTTACAACCCTCCCAGTTAGGTTAGTCACACTTGAATATGATTTTATTGGTAGCCTATAACGTATAGGATATTTACAGGATGATGTTGGTAACATAGTAACTTCACCCCTTCAGCTAACTTATAACTGGCTTATAACTCTCCCCGTGTTGAAGCAATATTAAAGGGTTAATTTGCTAGTAGTGATCTTTTTAATGACAAGTAGCCTGACCGAGCCGAAAAATCACGTATTAGAAGGTATTAACATCGTGCCGTTGACTACTAAGGAGTCCTGCATTATAGTTAAATGGCTTACATATAAAAACCATGCCAGTCAAGTGTTTCGCACGCGCTCTGAGACTTGAGCACGTGGCTCCTCACTCAGCCGGCGCTTTAACTGGCGGCAAAAATGGAGATCTGAGGAAAAGGTGTAAAAATCGATGATGATCGCTTAAACTGCGGCACATATGCGCCTGTATTAGCTTTTCCTATTTACGTTGACAAACAAGTGACAGTTTTCCCGGGAAGGGTGAGAGAAACGACACATCAGCAAGGCCCCCCTCCGCATAAAGAAAACAACACCCCGCGGCGCGAATTCTCACAAAGAAACTAAATGTAACAAAATATCAGCAAAAAGAACGCTACATTTATAACGCGCGAAGTACAAAGTAACAACCGCTGTTCCGGTGTCCTCTGCTGTTGTTACATTTAAAGTTCTTAACATCATCATCATCACATAATTCCGTGGAAAAACTTATCAGTAATCGATGTGTATTCCGCTAATCACCTCGTTAGGGATACAAAAACTTACCGAGGGGAATACACAACTTTCATTATTATAAAATTGCACTTATATACCCTTTTTTTCCAAACATAAAAAGTTTCCAGTAATAAACAATAAAGACTTACCAAGAGATGGACACGTTCTTTGTGCGTCGTGTCAAATCCCATTTAGATTTAAACGATGGTTACTTAAAAACAGTACATGCATATACAAGTTCCACATGACTAAAACGTCATTATGTCTTAGCTGCAGGGCAAACGAGAGAAACATGAAAAGTGAATTTGCTGCACGGGTTAAAAACTGCCAGGCAGTCAAGAAGACATGACATGGCGAATTACACGAGATGAAAAAAAAAGTTGCTATCTCATGATGGGACAGACCCTTTAACTTTCTTCTGTGTCTCGTCTATGTACTCTAGGGAAGTTTTAGAGTTAAAAGACGATGAGGAGGAGGAAGGAGAGGCGGCGAGAGACTGAAGTAAGTCGCGGAATGGAGTTTAGAGAGTCTCGTGGAACGACGAGGGGGTTAAAATTGCGTCATCGCGGTGACATGATGTCATTTGAGCAGGACTGAAGGGAAGCAACATGTTAACCGTTTTTGAGAATCTCAAATGGTAGATCACGTGGCCAAACCACACTCACCACATGGTGACAAGTTAATCTCTATATATGAACATAATACACATTTTAATCACAGCGTTTCTGCACTTCGCCTGGTTTTAGTGAAGCATGCTGCCAAACATGGGACGTTTTGTGTATTTTTTTTATTTTAATTATTATCATTATTTCATAGCACTGTAAACGGTTGTATTCATCTGAAAAATAGTATGGAGGAAAGAAAACAACATCAATAGCTAAAAACAAAATTCACGTATGTCCTACTTTATATTTCATTCAGTACCCTTAATAATAATCAAATCTCTAAAGCTGCGCTTCCAATAAGGATGGATGCCAGTACTGTGTATAAAGTCATCGTTTTTAAATGCACATTGCATTCAGGGTAAAACAAGAGACACTGAACAATTAAGCATCACGTACAGGGTTATTATGGATTGTTATGGTCAGTTATGCTTTAAATCGTTTGCTTATGGTCAGGCAATAAATAGCATAAGAAACAAATTTCTATAACAGTGAAAACAAATGTATACTGTCATAATACTACAGTAAACAGAGAGAAACGTCCAGTGTTGGACCATTTGAAAAATGGTTTACTTTGCACACAGTCATTGGAGGCTAAGGTCAGTCTGTAAGAGTAATATAAGATTATTGTTCTGCAATGCAGAAATGAGTCACCTATCGCCTCGCTTCTCAGAGGAGGAGAGCACAGATCGATACATAACAGTGCCGTTCAGTCTCACAAAGAAATCAGTGTGAAGGATAGTGTTCTGAAACTGACGAGAAGAAATCAAGTAAGTAAGGCTATGAAAAGGAGAACAACCGTAATCCAGAAAAGCTGCAAATAAAACAGGAATATGTAGTTACTATCCCTTTAACCTTTAACTCGGGGATGGACCTGTAGAAGCACATTTTGATAATGTTAATAACAACATGATCTCTCTGGAAGCCATAAGCTCCCATTAATAACTGGCAGTCTTGTCATACATGTTCCTGAATTGATCCTGAAATGCATTCTTTTCTTCGTCCTCTTGGCGCTGTAAACCAAGAACGAGGTCATCTAGGTTCGGACTTGAAATTTGCCGGCCTTGGTCATGTATTTGATGCCTTTGAAAGGTTTGTACTTCTCGCCATACATGTCCAACCTATTTACTTTCAGACCTGTTGGTGAGAGAGCGGAAGGCAAACGTGTCAGTTGCAGAACAGGTGTGTATTTGGCACGAGAGAGTGTTTGGGGAAAGGCTGAGACTGCTGAAGCACTGAATCAATAACTAGTCAGCCCGAGCGTGCATTGCTTCATCCTACATCAGCTCAAACCATCTGTTTCCACATCAGAACGGCTCCATCTCCTGGCCACATACTACAACTGTCTGAAATGTTTTCAGTTGCTCATTTATATGCAGAATTGTGCTTTATTACATTCCCTGCGGGGGATTAAAAACTATTTACTGACTGAAGGTCAGCGATGAAAATTTCAATATATTTCAATTCATATTTTAACTGAAGAAAATCTCCAGGGTACCTGAAACAAATGTGCACACGGGATAGGTTTCATTCTACAGTGCATACTTAAGCAATACACAAAACATTCAGAATTAAATTTGGACTGACAGCCTATGCATTATTATAATTATCATTTTTTTTGGTATAATCCATAAATGCTTTCAGAAGTAGTTTTTGTAATTTGGTAATGTGTTGGGTCACCATGTTATGTCTGAAGTGAAATCAGTGGAGAAAGCACCTGAGATGGCCAGCTGCTGAATCTTGAACTGGATGTTGATTGTTGGGTTTTCATCAGGTTTGGACGCTCCAGCCTGGAGACTCATAGATCCTTTCAAACTGGGCAGTTTCTGGGGGTTGATCTTACCCACGTCCCAAGACAAAAGCTGCAAATAACAATCCACTGCAACATTAGTATGCAGCTAGCACCACTTAAACATTCTCATTAAACCAAGCGTGTACTAACAACATTATATATGTTTTGCTGTGTCGCTATAAAAGGTAGGAGCAAGAGCCTAGATGACCTGCTATTTATGCACTGAACTAATCAGCATCCTCTAATCACAGAAAACGTCCTAGCTTCATGTTTAAAAAATACAATGCAATCTTTTTATGTAAGCGGAAAAATAACACTGACTTTTAAAAGAGTCTAAAGCCTGTAGTTATGATTAGGATGATTGTTTTCGGTGTTCTCAGGTCAGGGAACCTACACAATTTTCTACTTCTGCATGTACATAAAACTAACTCTGTTAACATGTTTACACACTAGCACAGAAACGATGACATTTTTATTAAATTCTTTCATTATATTGCATTTTCATTAAAGGGAAAAACCCTGTTTTTTCATGCACTTGTCAAGTTTGAAATATTGGGCTTATTGGTTTTTCATAAAGTGTTTCTTTTACAGCACTTATATCGCTGGCTATAGATTTCAATTGTAATACATTATTTTAATGGCTGTGAGTTTTCGCTCCTCCACACACCAGACGTTACATTTGTATTCCTGTCTATATCCTGAAGGCTTTTACAGATGGACTTGTTTAAATATAATATGCTTGATTATATACATTTTATTCCCCCCAAATTTGTGAAAATATAGTGTTTTCTCTTAAAGAAACTAAATAGGGAAAAATCATCTTTCTTTTATTTATGCTTTCCATATCTGGAAATGACCCTCTTAGTTAAACATCAGAACCAGAAGAAGAGTAACGAACACAGAAAACAATAAACCCTCGCTCACCTTAGTGACGGGGTCAAAGGTGTAGGTGCCCTGCGAGGGGTTGAGGTTGGCGTTCAGGACACCCCGGGGCAGCTGACTGCTCACCAGGACTGATTCCACCGCTTTACCCATCGTCTGCTTCGGGCCGAGGGTGAGCTCAAAGCGGCCCTGAGAACTGCCCTCTCTGAAGCTGATGTTGTGCTTCACATACACCGGGATGGCCACCAGGCTGAGGAACACAGCGCTCACAGATATAACTCTACACGGCATCACAAAATAACAAGCCTAGGTACGCACACTGACTCACAAGAGTTGGGCTCAGCATGACTTCTTAAATTAATTCATGCTTTTTTTGATCAAGGATGCATTAAACTAATCAGGAGTGAAAAATAAGGAACTAAAAACAAGCACAAAAATATGAAGCAGCCCAGCTGCTTTCAACATGGATAACAGTCAGAAATGTTTCCTGAGCAGCAAATAGAATGATTTCTGAAGGATCATGTGACACTGAAGACTGGAGTAATGATGTTACAGTATACTAAGACATACTGGAAGAGAGTCATTAAAATTGCAATATAGCTGTTTTTACTGTATTTGCATCAAATCCTCGGCAGTCTCCATGAGCATAAGAACACTACATTCTCTTCTTAAACTCACCTGTTCTCTAAATGTTATCAATTATAAATGATGTCCTACAGTTTGTTTCCTGAATGTTACCGTTTTTCACTTATGCTTCTGTTTGTTTTTAAACTAATGGGTTACACTTCATTTTAAGTTGTCCTTGTTACAGTGTAATTATACTGATATTGATTAACTACATGTACACATTATATGATTATGGTTAGGATTACTTGCATGTAATTATTATTTTTTATAGTAAAGGCATGTAACGTGCAACAAGGACGCCTTAAAATAAAGTGTTACCCTGATGTTCTTCTTTTCTAGTTGTATCTTCACTGTAACGCCACCTTAAGCACTGCAAAGGCGCTATAGAAGTACAACAAATAATCCTTGGATTTCCACACTACTGTGAATATCTAAAAGGTGCTCACTTCTGAGAGCTGACGTGGTAGGACAGGAGCCGGAAGTTCCCGTCCGGTGGGATGAAGGACAGGATTCGCTCGGCCTCCCAGCGCTTGAACCGGACACAGGGGTGGAAGCTCACATCATCCAGGAGCCGAGGGTTCTACAGAGTCACAGATGCAGGAATACAATGTTGAGGAAAGGAATGGCACGGGTTAGCATACAGCAGCGACTCTCCATCCCAGTCCTGTCACGTTAGACAACATCACAAGCTTGATCTTCAAAGTGCAGTTGCATCATTGCAAAATTCAAATGCATAAATGCAAATACCACTAAATACATAAATAAACTAATTTCTAACATAGCCATTTAAAAAAGTAAAGGTGTCAGAACATTACAGACTGCACCAAAAAATAGCAATAGTTAGCGCATGAGCTTTTTAGCTATTTTGATTTTCAGTTTACATTTCAATACTAGTACTCTTCTTTCATGCTTTTTTTTTGCACCTAAAAAAAATTGAAAATTAAAAATGTTATATTGACAACTAACTTGTTTTTTAACATGTTTTTCCATAACATAATACAAATATCATTACAATAAGATATATAGAAAAGACAATAAATCATAACTGTAGTTATGAATAACACCACCTCTGCCGTATCGGCTGTCAGGACTACAATCAACACAACAAGCTTGTATTCAGAAAGGAAGTCCAGATTTACCATGAAGGACAAGGTGAGATCAGGCATTCCTGTGAGTTTCACACAGGCGTCTATCACTCCCTGAATCTCGGCTGTGATCGTGGAACCTTAGGGGCAAAACATACATTATCACTGATTTCTGAACGGTTTGCTGACTCACAGGTGAGTGATCTGAGGCAAGACCATCTGCATGTCACGTGTGGATCTGTTGTGAGATATAAGAAGATGGTCGACCTGATTTGTCGATGATAGCATCGATTTCTTCCACCACGTCAAAATAAGCTTCGTTGTTGGTGTATTTGACCCCGGTGCGCCGCCACGGAACCACCGACAGCTGACCTGTAGGAAGCTGCTCGCCAACATTAGTGCTCCCTGAAGCACAGCGAGCAAACAATCAACCGTTACGGAGGATCAGAAGCGGACAGGTATTTCATAAAGCAGGAGCTATCCCAGAATACCTGTGATGGTGTTAACCACGGTGCGCAGGATGGTGGGAGGTTTAATGAGCTCTTTCAGGATGTTTGATTCGGTGGCCAGCGGGAAGCCGTTATCCAGCATCTCCTCCAGCAGCTCATACACCACCACAACATTGTCTTTAATAGCTGCTTCTGTGCAGACCCCGAAATAGTCCTGGAAGGAGAAACGGAGCATCTGCAGTTTGACTGAGATTAAATGAAATCCACTATGAAAGTAAATATGCTTGGAAACGCTTTTTCTGAATTTTCAGAAATAATGTTTTATATTAAATTCGGTAAAAGGTTAATATAAATAAGCAGCATGCATATACTATGGCTTTTATAAAATATTATTTTGCAGCAGCTGAACTTTGTAACGTAAATCTCTTCATCACAATGGCTTCTAACACCGTTACCAAAGTCCTTACAAAAACACCATGATGTTACACTGAATACAGCGTTAATAACATGATATTTGAGATGTTCTATGATTATGCATATACTAGCATAACAAGGTTGTGACACCATCACTGCATCAGTACTTTTCTGTTCATGGTAGGGTCGGAAGATATGGCTAAATATTTATATGATGATATATTTTTTAATTCCTACAGGTATATCGACATAAAAACTTCAACAACAAACGTATGAAAAATCAATTGACCAAGACTAAGAAACCTGCTCCTTTAAAACTATATAGAAAACAAAACATAAATATATTAATGTTCACCATCTATTTGTATTTAGCCTTCATATAAACAAGACATGTCAAATAAACATCCCAGACTCATCTTATTAATATCTATAACTATAGGCTAACACACACTAACTTTAGTCAAACGCTGCCGAACAGTAAAATACTTCATGTTTTAAGAGTTAGTCTCTTCTGCCACCAAGCCTGCATTTATTTGAACTAAAAAACAGCAAAAAAGAAACATTATGAAATATTTTTACAATTTAAAATACCATTTATTTTTTAAAATATAATTTTTTCTTGTGATTTTAAAGCTGAATTTGTAGAATGCGTCGTCCAGTCATGTGATCCTTCAGAAATCATTCTAATATTCTGATTTGCTGTTTAAAAAAACGATTAATTTTATTACTACTACTACTACTACTGTAGTAATTTTTTACAGTATTTTTACAGAATTTTTTCAGGTATCTTTGATGAATAGAAAGTTCAGAAGAAACATAAATCTTTATAATCGTTTTGGATCAATTTAAACCATATCTGCTAAATAAAAGTATTAGTTTCTATAATTTATTTCCACCTAATAGATAGATAGATGCATCTAATGATTTCTGAAGGATCAGGTGACACTGAACACTGGAGTAATGATGCTAGAAATTCCATTTTAAAATATATTCAAATAGAAAGCAATAATTTTAAATAATAAAAATATTTCAAAGTTTAGCTGTAGGATAAAAACTAATGCAAGCTGAGTGAGCAGAAAAAAACGTCTTAAAAAAAACTGGTAGTGTATATTTCGAAGTAACACACTAGTATTTGCCAGGATACAGACGCTTTGCTTTTTATCCACTGTAGTAATGAATACAAAAGCAAACGGTTTAATTAGTAAAATAATTTAAAAACATCAAACCTGAAACGTGTCCACCACACGATGCAGGAACTCGATGACGAACAGAGGAGGCACTTCGCTCTGGATGACGGCCACGAAGTAGATGCGATGGCGGAGCACGTTAATGAGGTAGTGATGCGGGGTCGGGATCACCGGAGGAACGTTCTCCGGTTCCGTGGCTCGTTCCAGAGCTTCAAAAAAGTAATCGCAGACGGACCTGCTGACCACGCTCTTCCAGTGCTTCTCCAGAAAGATGTCCCCCGACGCGTTCACCAGGAACAGGCTGTGGATCATCTTGGCAGCTGGAGGAACAAAGTAAGACAATGTGAGGCGCAAACGAGATAATGAACGTAGATCTGAAGCCTGCTCAGAAGAGCAACCTGCCAACTTCTTCACGGTAACCGATAGGCCTCTGAGTTCATTTGTTATTCTACATCCCTATCCGGTTACCGGAAAGAAGAATAGCTTTTTAAAAGCGCAGCCAGCTCGGATGAAAGGGTTTAGTTTTAGCAGGATCACATCTTCATCATCATCTTCAACATCATGTTAATGTTTTCTCCTCCTCTCTCTCTCTCTCCCTCTTTCGCATCACAGGACTGTCTTGTGACAATCCGCGGATTAACAGGCTTCATTCATTCGCGTTTTCATCCGTCTTTTCTTTTTCTTTGGGCGTGGACGCTTGTGTTGTGAATATAAATTAATACTTACAATCTCTGCTTCTTTTTCTTGACACTTCCCAGGATTCTTTAATCAGACAGAACCAGAAATGTCGCTTCCTTCTCCGTTATTTTGTGGCGAGAAAATATAGGATTGTCACTCGCTCTAACCAATGACAGGCTACGTCTAGCACGTTGACCCCGCCCACTCCATATATAATTGGTATATAGTGCGGAAGCGAGTGGACTATTATTCTCGAAGTTGATTGGACAGCGGCCAATAAACGTCACTGCACAGCGTTGTTTTATTGGTTTAAGGTAGCTGGTATTTTGACAATTAAGAACTGAGGCTAAAAATGCCGTAAAACACTGAATTAAATGTGGCTTATCCTCAAGCTGATACCCATTTACACTGTTATTACAGGCATTTTATTTTCATCTAAAAACATTTTGATCTCCACAAAGATGACTCTTTATCCTGTCATATTTTGTTTCCATACATTATATGCGTTTGTTATTAGTTCTCATTCTTTATAGAAATACTGGATTTACTATAAGAAACCTAATTACAGTATAAAATATTTAACATTTTATGCAAAATAATGTAATGTAGGAGTTTTCTAATTTAAAATCTATCTAATATTAATAAGTACATGATAACCAATGATTGCCAAAGAAAACCTACACAGTAAAATTATGAATGAAAAATACTATAGATAAAATAACTTTTGCATGTTATAAATTACTTGAAGCATCACATCATTATAAAGTACAGTATAAAAGATGGGACACACATTTTGAGATCTTATTAAAATGGATCAAGTGTTAACTTATTCTCATTTAATATGACCTTTTAAGTTAATATCGCATTCTAAAAGTTAGTAATAAACTGGATATCATGTATCATGTAAAAGGCTATTGTAAACTAAAATACACAATTCCAAAAACAGACTTTTCAGTTAAACTGAAGGTAATGTTCAGTTTAAAACAGATGTCCTGTCCATGCACAATAGAGTGGAATGAATTCTATACCGTGTGCATAATTAGACGTTAATATTCTGTTGATTTCCTTCCAGCTCCTATCCTGAATAGTGTCTTGCAGGATAATTAAAAATCAGTTGTCAGATGTTGAAGGAGACTAAATGTTTTACACCTAATTCTTCACATTAATTGGCTAATTTTATAAAAGAAAACATGCTTAATAATTCTACACAACTGAATGTAAGTTTTTCATTTTACAACCTTCATGGACAATTATTAGAAATGATTAAATACACAATCAATAGTAGTTTGGAAAGTGAAAACGTACTATAAAAAATATATACACTGCCCTCTAAAAGTTTGGAAACGCTCTAGAAAAGTGGAGTTTTGGACAATATTGGCATGAATCCTTGCACTGATAAGGGACAACACAAACTATGAAAACATTTTACATAATCAGTTTGACACTTATTCATCAGAATATTCATTAGCAGCCATTACAGCTCTGGGCATCCAAGCGGTCAGTTTATTCACATTACTCCAAAGATGATTCACACTGGTTGGTTCTTCCCATAGTAGCTCAGTTGGCTTGAGGTCAGGTATATATTGTCATTATAAATCATAATGAAAATTGTTATTGTTGGTCTTCAATGACAATGTCAAGTTACTTTAATGCATTTTCCTCAAAAAATGATAAGGATTTATGCCAATATCATCCAAAACCACACTTTGCCAGGGGTGTTTCCAAACGTTTGGAGGGCAGTGCATCAATGTGCCTAATAATTACGCACACAGTGCAAGACAGAATTAATTTAAAAACGTACTATACTTCAAAGGCTTTTCAAGGAACACAATAAGTGAAATGGCTCAACATAATTTATTTTTGTTCCATGTTAAAATGTACAGAGTTCTTTGAAAGTACTTGCTAAGAAAAAAAAACAAAACAAAAAAGAAAAAAAAAACAAAACAAAAAAGAAGAAAGAAACGAATAAATGGAAATACATACAAAGGACAAAACAGAGAGGAGTGGAAGGTGGACGCTTCCGACCATCACCGAGCGCCCCAGCTTGGCTCCCTCTCTTTCGCCGGCTACCAGGCTCTCTCTTAGCTTACAATTCACCATGTACAATTACAAAGTATACGAAAAGGTAAGCAATATAAACAGACAGAAATATACTGAGCTCATTTTTACATGCCTCGTAGATGTAAGGAAGTTGTCCTATACACACACAATAACCAAGAAAAAAAAAGAAAAGAAAAAGAAAATAACGCTAAGTGACCTTTAGATATCTCTTTTTTCCTTTTGTTTTAAAATAGCATTAATATACTACACAAAGATAGAAAACTCTAGAGATGGGATGGAATGGAAAGGTTAAAGGCATCTTAAATTCACTAAAAGTGAGTTGTAATTTTTTTTTGTTTTGAATTTCTTAATAATATTACCCCAAGAGTCGAGCTAAAAAATATGCATTGTTTTTTCCTGAAACAGAAGTGAAAAAAATGACAGTACCAATATCCATGTCAGAATTTCTTTTTTTTTGTTTATATTTTAGAAAAAACATTTTCTCTACAATAAGTCTTCTAAAGTCAAAAAGAGTCAGCTTGTCATAAAAGAAAGCTGCCCAGTCTGATAAAATTCAGAAAAACAAAAGCGCACAAATAATATATGAAACGTCAGGTCTTCGAGAAAGATTCCTCATATTGACAATGAATACTGGAACATTAAGAAATTCTCTGCCCGTTGTCCTAAAACAGTAACCGTCTCAGGACATCATGCACTTTAACCTTTTCCCGGTTGTGAGTGTTCATCTGTCCGTGTGTGCATTGCAGACACGGATCTACTTATTTGTACAACTCCCTCTGGTGGCTAACACCTAACATCACTACCCCATGATCAGCTGGAGTACGAGGAGCGCTACTTACTTTAAGGTGCCTACTTTGGGAGGCATCGTTAACGTCACTGGGTGAGCACAGTCATAGCAATGCTAATCGCGTGGTTACACGGACGCTTGCACTTAGTTGCAAAAAATTAAAAACCTTCCCACTATTGACCGCTGCGCACTCTAGTGATGTCTGTGGAGTGTTTAAGAAACCGTTTTCTGTGCTGTGAACCAGGTAGTACCAGAATATTTACACTACTGACTTCTGTCTAGCCCAGCCGGTCATTTCGGGCCTCTGTTATGTTTGGATATACACGATTCCGTACTGGGAAGACACCGATTTACAGAACTCCACGTATGCTCTGGAGTGGCTGTAGAGCTCTGCGTGAGCGAATGTGTTCATGAGTGAGCGTATGAGCGAGCGTGAATCACTTAGTCCACACACATAAAGCATGAGAAGGTCAGCCTGAAACACAAGCATTTCAACAGTCATTGAAAAAAAACAAGAACATATTAAAAATAAAGTAAATAATAATAATAATATTATAATAAAAAAAGAAAAAGAAAATAGTCCATCTACAATTATTTTGTCTTTTTTTTTTTTTTAGGTAAGGCTTCCTATGTCAATTGAGCAATTGTGTGCATGATTCGATGTATGTTCGATTACAACGTAAATGCATTTGTTTCTCAGTTTAAAAGGTTAGGTCCACTTCCCCTGTAGCTGCTCTGATGCTTCGCCCCTTCGCTCTCGGTGGCGGACATTTCGGTGGAAACCAACCCCTGTTGGTCCACACAGGGGAGCATGACACTAGCCCCAATCAAGGTCCATTAGATCATCTCCCCAGCTCGGGCAATTGGGAAATGAACCTAAAAGGACCAGAGCTTGACGACAACATATTTATAAAGGAAAAGAAATCGTCGCAGTCTCTATGTCCTCTTCCTCCACCAAGTTGCCGTTTCATCCCAGACTTTGGGGGGTGGTGGATACAAATGAATACAGAAGTACAGAGAGATACAGAGTCTGCTTGTTCTCCGCCGCTCATCTGCTCATGTAAGGCGACTGCTTGGGGACGCCGGCGTAGCTGTGGTGCGAGGGGCCCGTGTACATCATGTTGCCATGATGATTGGGCTGCATAGGCTGCTGCGGATAAGCCTGGCCTCCCATCATGCCCATCTGCATTTGCATGGGGTACTGGGCTGGCTGGTTCATGTAAGGCGGGTTACTGTGGTACCCGCTGTTCATCATGGGCTGCGGCATTCGGTAGCCAGCAGACATGGCAGCGTTGAGCGGATTCATGTTCATGGAGTTGTAAGCGGCGGGGGTAGGCATGAGGTTCGTCATCATGCCACGTTGCACCGCTAAAGTTCGCGGAGAGCCTTGCATGGTCACTCCAGAGCTTCGGCTGTATAACTGCTGCTGGTGAGGAGAGCCTGTAGGAATCTGAGAGGCTTTGGAGCGAATCGAAATGTGGCCTTTGACTGTGGCCATCTGGCCTTGCAACCGCTGCGTATGTGGAGGTGGCGGCAATCCAATGTTGGCGCCGGTCATGTTGCACTGGATCAAAGGGGAACCAAGATTCATGGAGCCGGAGCTCAGATTTGGAGGTGGGGTCATAGTGGGTTGTGCTTGGGGCAGAGGCGGGTGCGGAGAAGAAGCAAGCTGCGCTAAGCCTGGGTTGGATAATGAAACGCTCGTGGCGTATGACGTGACCGCAGCCGAATGGGAGTAAGACATGGCATGGGGGTCCATAATGGTGTTGGTTAGTTGCTGGAGTTTGGCTAAGCTGAAAGAAGCCGAGTGTTGGCTGTATCCGCCGGCGCTGAAGTCTTGTCCCATGCGGTCATACAAACTCCGGCCTCCTCCGGCGCTGCTGGCGCTCTCGGGGATCTCCATGATCATGGGTGTGGAGGCGAAGCCGTTTCCCATGCTGCACTGCGAGAGCGACTGCTGCTGAGGAGGTGGAGGCGGAGGAGCAGAGGGTGGAGGCTGTGGTTGAGGGTTTTGCTGCTGCTGAGTCGGCTGCGAGACTTTTTTCTGCTGCTGCTGGCTGGCGCTCGGTGGCCTTTCGATGACGCAGCCTTGCGGAGATTTTATTCCGCAGCTTGGAGTGCTAGAGGAAGGCGGAGGCGGAGGAGGTGGTGGCTGTGGTACGCCGTTTCCCCCGGCTTGCTGGATAAGGCTACAGCTGCCCATAGTGATCTGAGAGCTGACTCCTGTGCTGGAGGACGTGGAGATGAAGGAGCAGCTGTTGCCTTGAGAAGATGATGAAGACGATGAGGATGGTGTGGTTGAACTTGAGGACGAAGACAAGGAAGGTGCCACCGCCGCTGCGGACATGCCACCTCCGTTGCTTCCACTGCCACCTCCATTGCCGCCCATCGTCGAATCGTAGCTGCTTGGATTGTCGTAGTTCTCTGTAGTGCTTTCAATACTGCCTAAATCACTAAATCCGCTGTCTACCACTTGTTGGGAGTGATCCGAAACTGACGGCACATCCATCATTGGAGAGGTCTCCATGTTTTGCAATGAGGGAGCGGATAGAGAGCTGGGATGCTCTGGGGTGATTTGGGTATATGCTCCACTTGCTCCCCCTCCGGTTCCAGAAGGGTTAGATACTCCTGATGCAGGATCCATCGGACCAGGAGTCATCCCAGGGCTGCTGACTGACCGGACAGACTGGTTCGGTAACGCAGGCATGGGTGGGTTAGGCATTGGACTGTGCTGGGAGGCTCCGCAGTCCTCCACCAGAGCTAGCGTCTCCTCCTCACCCTCAGCGTGACTGTAGCTCTGCAGAGTCCGGCAGGCAGCTAGCGTCTCTTCACAGTCCTGGTAAGCTCCGTGGGACTCTGCGTCCTCCTCTTGGGCCTCGCCTTGCGTGAGAGACTGCACAGCTTGCACGGTTTCCAGGTCCAGCTCGCTGTTGTGGTGATGCGCGTGTTGCTGGTGGCTTAGGTCATCTTTGAAGTCGGGATGCTGGTGTGAGTGCTCGGTCTCCATCATGAGCACCGTCTTTTCCTCGACGTGTAAAGGATGCATGTCCATCGGCTCAGAAGGCACCGCAATCGCGGTCACTGTCTCTACAGCTGCTGCGGCTGCTGCAGATTCCTCCTGCTCTCGTCGACGACGTTCATCTGTGTCAGTAGAGTTCATCTTCACCTCCTGCACTTCCTCTGCGTCCTCCTCCTCGTCTTCAACTTCTTCCTGTTTGCTGACGTAGTCCCTTGCCACGTTTGTCTGCATGTCTAAAAAACCCTCACTGCTCTGGGGTTCTTCTTTCACAGGGGGAGAGCGAGCAGGAGATGATGGTTCCTCCTCTTCTTCGTCGTCTTGCTCCTCTGCATCATCCTCAGAGTCTTGGCCATTTCTTCTTTTACTGCTACTGCTGCTGTCACTTTTCTCTTCAAGACGACCGTCGCCTTCGTCGTCAGCATCGTGATCATCACTGCGCCGGCTTCCTGAGCCAGGTGTCGCTGCTGTTCTACGATTAACTCCGTTATCTTCATCATCCCGCTCTTCATCTTCCTCTCCATCAGCTCTCGGCTGAGAAGCTCTGGTGCTGGAAGACTGCGACATGGTACGAGAAGGAGGACGACTGATCTTCTCGACTGACCACGGTCGGTCTTCCTCTTCGTCTTCCTCTTCTGGCTCAGACACAGGAGGCGGCTTGGGTACAGGGGGAGGGAGGTTGCCATTTTTTGGAGGCCGTCCTCGCCTTTTGGGTTTGGATGGCTCTCTGAAGTCTTGAAGGAAATCGTCGTCCTCTTCCGAGTCTCTCTGTTTCTCAGGGCTAAGGTCGGATGTTAAGGCTCTGGCTGTCCTTTTACAGGTTTTGTCCTCCAATATTGAATTGTCTAGCTGCTTCTGAGCTAACCGGCTTCGCTCAAACTCCTGTCTGGCTGCCTCCTCTTGTGCACGCTGCAGGTAATAGCTGCGCGGTTTCCGACCGGGCTTCATTTTGATCTTTGGAGGTGGTGGGTCCTCTGAGGACAGATCTGCTAGACTAGTGTCAGCAGTCTGACCGGCTCCACTACCAGGCTTTCTGCCTGGACGCTTCTTCCAGTGGACCGGCTTGCGACTCTTGCCCTTAGGCCAGCCTTTCTTTCTTTTTACTGGAACCTCAGGCATCTCAGCTGTAGTCCCTGTTCTCAGCGAGGCCTCTGAAGGTTCAGGTTTTCTCAGGACAGCAACCGGCTTCAGCACAGGAGTAGGATCTAAACAGAAGAGATTTTTTTTTAAAATCACAGAGGAGAAGAATTTTTTTAACTGGTCACAGTCCAATTCTCATTATTAGCTAACTATTAACTTGACTTTTAGCTCAATACACTCCTAATTACTGCTTATTAAAAGAATAGAAATGTGAGGCACTGAAAGATTCCCACTTCTATTAGGTGTACTAACCGTCTTCCTCTGATTCAGTCAGATTGCCTCTGTTGATGCTTTTTGGGGCAGGTCCCATGTGTTTGCGGGCTGCTGTGTAGCGACGCAGAGGGTTGCGAAAGGGAGTTTCTTCTTCTAGTCTAGGCATGGGTCTTTCAGAATCGGAGTCAATAAATGGCTCATCCAGGACTTCAGTTGTCTCTGAGATGGTCTCTGTAACGACGCTGCTGTGGGGATGACTGCGCTGACGTATATGTCTCTTCCGTAAGGACTTCTGCGACTACACGGGGAGGAAAGCAAAGAAAGATATAGAATAAGCCACTACACTTTTGGTTTCAGGTTTATGCAGCCTCTTAGAAAAATTCTACTATCACAATACGGTAATATCTTGATATTAAGTCCACAGTGCAATATTTCAAAAGACAGAGTTCAAACATTTTAAAGTGAAATTATTCAAAATGAAGAATTCCAACTAATATTCTTAACTAAGAAAACTCGAGTCAGAAAAAGACAGACGTGTGCCATACCTTGCATTTAAGTCCTAATGAGGGCTTGGTGAGGACAGGTGGTGAGCGACTTCTTAAGTCTTCCTCATCTTCTTCATCTTCACTGCTCTCACTGATGAAGGCTGGCGGAGATTCACTTAGTCTTGTGGTGTGGGGCAATGATGAGGGGTCATCTTCCGGATCCTCACTAAGCCTGCGTTTTGGGCCACGCTTCTTCCGTGGAGGGCGCCCTCTGCTGCGTGACTGTGGAACTGTGGGGTGCCTAGAAGCCTCCAAGGGACAGGCTGATGTGGAGTCAGGCTCATTTTCTAAGGCCAAGCGCATTGGTGATGTCAATTTATTAATGCCAGTTCTTTCATCCTCATCCTCATCATCCTCCTCGTCATCTTCATCATCATCTTCTTCATCGTCGTCATCATCATCCTCCTCCTCCTCCTCTGGGGGCCTTAGCTTACGGGGTCGACCTGGCCCTGTACGAGGTACATCCTTCACCTTGCCCCATAACCAGTTTTTGGGAGGGCGGCCAGGTCCCCTGCGCTCCCCATTAGCCGTAAGAAAAAGGGGAGAACGTTCAGGACTGAGAACACTGTTGCAAACAGATGAGGAAGGAGGAGAGCTTTGGTTTTTTGGGAATGCTGGGAAGCTCTTTTTCTCTTCCTCTTTTTCCCGTTCTGCTTTCATATGCCAAGAGAGTGGTGAGCTCTTGTGGCTGGGTTTGATCTATTGAAGAGACAGAGAACAGAAGTTCAGCTTTATGTACTGGTATTAGAGATGCACAACTTTTTGAATTAATAAGTTAATAGCTAATTTATAAATGCAAATACATCTGGTCCATTACTGAAGTTTTTTTGAACAAATCTCTTGAATTAATGAGTCAAACACATTATGTAACCATCACTTGTCTCCACCAAATGGCGAAGCAAGGTAATCAACAAACATCATTTAAAGCGACTCATTAGATAAAGTGCATGGATGTTTGTATCAAGATTGTGATATTTCAACAATTAATCTTGCGGCTCTTAACTGGTGCACATCACAAGCACTATATCCTCTGAACTTAGGGGGAAAAAGTTGAGCTGCTTACATCTTTAGGCCCCTCCTCTCCTTCTTCCTCTTCCTCATCTTCATCCCCTTCTCCTTCAGATACTACCGTGTTGGTGACGATAACAGGTGTCCAGCGCAAGCAGTCTGGATCAACTTCTAAAAGCC
Source organism: Enteromius trimaculatus (assembly GCA_032361065.1). Lineage (NCBI taxonomy): Eukaryota > Metazoa > Chordata > Actinopteri > Cypriniformes > Cyprinidae > Enteromius > Enteromius trimaculatus. The sequence continues at coordinate 293,801 of JAUMHP010000046.1, forward strand.
GAGGTCTGGCTTTAAGTCGGGCCATGTGAGAGGCCACCAGTTTCTCTCTTCGCAGGACAATCACTCTATAACAAGAAAGGACAAGTCAGGAGACTACTACACTTCCTGCTACAAAATGTAACAAATAAACAAGTAT